>PISX010000177.1:0-274262 GCA_004024625.1 Mellivora capensis
CCAATCCAGGAGCATGGAACATTTTTCCATTTCTTTGTGTTTTCCTCAATTTCTTTCATGAGTACTTTATAGTTTTCTGAGTATAGATTTTTAGCCTCTTTGGTTAGGTTTATTCCTAGGTATCTTATAGTTTTGGGTGCAATTGTAAATGGGATTGACTCCTTAATTTCTCTTTCTTCTGTCTTGTTGTTGGTGTAGAAAGCAAGTGCTTTTGAACCTAATTCTTAGTCCTGTTCTCCTTACCTACTCCAAGAGGTGACTGCCATCATGAGTTTAGTCTCTCTCCCTGTGTCTCTGTGTAGCCATATACAGAGAGTTTTTCTCTCTGTTACACATACAGTAAACATACATTTACCAAGATTAATGTTATAATAAATATGGATTTGAACTATACACTACATTTATGCTAATAAAATCATTGCTTTTATCCATTTTATTTATGGCGTTCTACATAAGATCTCACTTGAAGATAAAGGTCTTTGCCTAGGAAATTTGTAAACTCCTAAATTACAGTGCCTCTGAGAGTCTATTCGGTCTAAAAACGCGACGTGGGGCTGTCCTCTGTTATTCATCCCTGCCTTTCCAGTTTCCATCTTTCTCTTTGAGTTCCATGTTCTCAAATATTACCCTTCCTGAAAAACAACCGCAGTGGCCTCCCCGGTCCCCACCCTCCCACCCCCAGCGCCAGCTCTCTTGTAAAATCTCAAGCATCCTGGGAGATTTCTCCAAGCTCTGCTTGGTGGCTGCCCAGGGGGGTGTCTGGCAGTTTTGGTTCCTGTTAGGATACACCAGATAATCACAAGGGGCCTCCTGAGGAAGACCTTTCCAAAAGCACTTTTAGCACCATACAGAAGAAACCAAGTCTCTCTTGGTTTCACAAAATCTTTCTGATACCGCAAATTCTTTGGGAAAGGAATGGTCTGAGAAACATGCCTGTAAAAATATACCTCCCTCCAAAAGGCAGATCAATCGCTATGTGATGTGCTATGCAAACCGACAGTCATACCCTGGTATGCCCCCTGAGTGAAGCTCACAGCTGCCCCGAAAGCGGGGGGAGTCTGGGATGGGCCCATCTGACTGGTCAGTGGGCACCGTGAGGGCATGGACATGGCAGCAAGGGGGGCGAAGCAAGGTGCTCAGAGCACTCAGGGTCCCCGTGTCCCAGGGCCCCGGCCAGGCCCAACTCAGGCTGCAACAGTGTGCCATTTACGTACTTGGGTGAGAGAGAAGGGGACAAAGAAAAGTGAGTTCATTTTCAAAGAAGGCTCTGAATCAGAAAGGGGTAAGCCCGAGGGGGCAAAAGCTAACATCACTAATCACCATCTATAAATGTGCTTTAAAAAATGTCATTTAGAGGAATTCAGCTGATGAAGACAAATAGGAACGTGTGCTCAGCTCATTTTATCTTGGTCCACACACGCTCCACCTCCCGGACTCGCGAGGATTTCCTGTGATCCTGGAGCAGTTCGTGGTCTTTTATGCAGGTTTCTATTGTTTAATGTCTCTGGTGGCTGGTTTTGCTTCCCATCCCACAGTCACATTTCAGCATAAAGCCCAGGGGGTCTTCAGCGTCTGCTTCATCTTAGTGCCATACAATCCCAGCATCTCCCTCTAAGAACCCCACTGGGGCTGCAAGCCCACCCTCTGCTCCTAAGTTGCTTCTGGAAGTCACTGGGCTCACGGCTCCATCAGTCTGAGTGATGAAAAGGCATTTTTAATATTTACTAAACAGGACTGTGGAGAAGGTGAGTCTCAGCAGGGCTCCCAAGCGGTAAGAGCATCTTGTTGTCTCAGGCTAATCATGTACCTCATTTGCTGATTATTGACTGGTTCTCACAAAGGATTTTACTTGGCTTGACATATCAGTAGCAATCGGTGATGAACTGTCAAGTGTGCTTGCTCACCGCCTTAACCACCCAAGACCCTGACTTGCAGCAGCGAGTCACTGAAATTTCCTTTGATGCCTGGCACCATAGCCAGGTCAGATTATTATTATTATTCAAGTCTGATCAGTTTCCTTTCTAGAACGGGGGTTGAGCAAATCTGATCCAGTTTGTCCGATTTCAAATACATGGCAAGATGCACTAGGCTTCCTCGCACACCATCCTTGCTAAGAATTCGAATTGGGTGGCTGAGACTGGCTTATATTGGCTTTGTTTTGCTTTTGTCTAGGTCTTAAAAAATGCCATACAGGGTGTCAAAATGCTGCATTTAAAAGCCAGTATAATAACTACCTTTCAAGTAGGCAAAGATGAAACAAGGAAAACATTCAGTGTATGTAAGGATTCAGGTAAATAAAATGGGCACCTACACCCTGGGCTGGTAGTTAGGAATGGAGGGTGTGTAAGTGGTGGAAACTTCCAGAGGGACAATTTGGTAATTCATACTAAGGCCTCAAGGGTTGACTTTCAGGAAAGAAGTAAGGGTGTACACACATACTAGCCACAAGGACAGGTATCTCAACATTTTATCGTTAAGTCAGTAGGGCTTCTCGTTGATTTATCTGGTGCTCCACATCTCAGGGTCAACATAAGATTGTATTTCCTGCTCCACTGAAGTTAGGATAGGACTTGCTTTGGTCCGTCAGATAAGGGCTTAGAAGACATGCGTCACTTCCAAGCAGAAGTATTCAGGGGTTGGTCCAGAATTCACCATCGTCTCCTTCCTTTGCTACAGGGAATGAGTATCTGCCTGATAGGGAAGGTCCTGTAGGTCTGTGTCCTCGAATGAGGCTGACAATGCGCCAAGTCTTCTTCAATTGATGCGAACGTGTGAAGTGGGGTTTCCCAATTTCAGCACTATTGACATTCTGGGAGGGGTAATTCTCTGTCGTGGAAGCTGTCCTATGCATGTTTAGCAGGGTCTCTAGGCTTGACCCACTAATCACTAGAAGCAACTCTGTCCCCATGTGACAAGCAAAAATATTCCCAAACATTGCTAAAAGCATCTGTGCTGGGGGCAAAATCACCCCTGGTAAATGAGAAATAGGTTTTGTTATTTTAAGTCACTTAGATTCTTAGGTGGTTTTTTTCCCCCCCTTGCAAACGGATAGATTTTATTAAGGCAAAAATATATGTAAACATTTACCAAAAGGGGTTAAAATTGTGGCAGTTTTTGCTTCCTTTGGTTTCTCTGTCTTGAAATTTTTTTCTACAATGAAAATACAATTTGTTCTTCCATAAGAAGGCAAACACACTAGAAAATTAATTTTACTTTAAGAAGCTATATTTACATAATTGCTCATCTATATACAGTATTTGCTAGGGCCACACGGAATTTCTTAATACCATGAAACACTTGTATATGCTATCTTTATATTGTGCTTTAGTGGACAAAGTGTTTTCCCATTCTACATCTGTTGTGTTGGCGTGATTACAGCAGCATTGTGAGCCAGGTAACACAGGTAGACAAACTGAGGCCAAAAGATGTTAAGGGCTAAGTCTGAGGTCTCCTGGTTAATATGCAGCAGGGCCTCCATCCTACAATTCCTGTACTTTCTCCCCCATGCCCCGTTGCCTCTGTATTGCTATAAAAAACTACATTCAAAAAGTCTACTGGGACTCACTCTGATTCGTGAGAAATTTAAGCAGGTAAGAAAGGATTCTCCTCTGTATTTAATATCCTTGGACAAGGATATGAAAACTTGTAGGCTCTTGGTCAAAGCATGATACTCAATAAAATTTAAGCATAGCTATTTCATGTAACACAGCCAATAGAATTTCATAACCATCCCCCTCTCCCCATCTCTTTCTCTTTCTCTCTTTCCAGCTCAAATGAGTCACCTTGGCTAGACGGCCAATCCCCTAGAACTTATGTTCCTTGATAGGATATGCCAATAGAAATGAGAAATTCTACAACGGTATGAGATGTGAGTTAGTCACCTGTCCCTGCAAGGAGCTAAGCACCGTCTCCTAGAGGAAATGTAGCTCATAAAATGGACATGAATGCATGTAATGACAGTGACTGAATGTGAAAATGTGTAGGGAGTCGGTTTTTTCTCTTTTTCTTTTTTTAAGAAGCGCCCCTATATTGTACCTGTCTTGTCCATTTCTAAGCATCTGCACAGTGTCTCGCTTACTTGACCCTCTAGTGCACGCTAAACTCCCAAATTGGCAGCTGGACTGAAACCCTCAGCGTACATCAGCCCATGCCTATTCATTTCCCTTCCCTTGAACTGTGATGAGGCTGTCCCTGGAGTGGAGCTATTTTGAGAGGACGACCGCTAGAACAATCACTAGCCTGGCAGGAGATGGACAGTGTGGTGTAGCCACAAAAGAAGAAAAGACATTGTCATTGAGGGTTTGAGTCCTGCAATGTCAGAACAGCAGGGAAACTGGGTAGAGTATGTTTCTGCTGCTGTCCACTATCACTCAGTTACAGGGAGTTACCTACTTGACTTGCCATGATCATTTGCTTTTCCATGATACTGGTTGTTCAGAGCATGCAAGGGAAGGGGGTTAGGAGTGCTTTGGAAAAGTGTCAGGAAAAAGCATTTTTCTCCAGCAAAGCTCCTTGCATCCAACCGGCTGAGGGAAAAGTTATTCTCAGCTGTGCCCAGAGGCATGTTCATATTTCCTTGAATAAGGCCAATAAGCAGATTTCACCACTGCAAGTCCTTCATTGTACTGTAGTAGAATCAGTGGAGCTTGAAGGTCAAGGACACCACCTCATAATTTGCATAACTTCCCAGAGCAGCACCCTGCTGCCTGGCCAGAAGTCACAGAAATACCACAGGGACTCCTCTCACCTGACTTCCTCTCTTTCTCTGGATGCGAATCTCTTTGAAGAGCAGATGCAATTTTTGTATCAGGAGTTCTGCTTGGTTAGGGGCTATGTTAACTCATCAGTGTCTGGACCAATGAATATTTTTCTGGATGGATGGATGGATGCATGCATGCATGATTTATTGATTACCACTTCACATATTGGTCCCTATAGCCTGGGCTGTGTATGGTAAAACAAAACAAAACAAACAGAAAATAAGGCAAAGAGCCCCACAGACCTCCTCTAATCCTTTATATTGATTCTTCAATACTTTCAGGTCGTTAAGTTGGAATTGCAAAGAAGTTTCATTTTGAGAGCCAACACTGGTCAGTTGGTAGTGGCTGCCACCATGAAGGTTCTGTTGGAGGTACCTGTGCGCTGAGCACACTGAGGAAAAAGTGCAGCCATCGATTAGCAATGTCTGCCACGAGCCAAAGACAAAGAAATGGTGGCCTGACTCCTTTGCATTTGCCAATGGGTTTAGAGCTTTCAATTCTTTCAATTCAATTTTCTAGATGAATAGCTTTCCAGCACATTTTCAAGTCAGCTTTGACTGGGTATAATGAGTAGTCAAGGAAGTTTTCCTTCCACTAGGGTATTTTCCTAATGTACTTCTTTATGTACTTGCTGGATTTGAAAGCCAATGAGGCAGGAAAACCCTACTTGGTTTTTCTCAGGATATACAATTCTTATTGGGAAAGAATACCAGGCTAGGTGGGTGTTAATTTATCCCCAATGGTGTGTATATAATAAAATCACTACCAGGACAAATTAAAAGATGGATGAAAGGAAAAACAAGGAAATCCATAATCTAATCCAATCTCTTCATTCCCAACACTGGGGATAATATCACTTTCACAGTGCCAAGGATATCCCAAGGAACTCAGTAGAGGAAGGAGGAGAAATCACAGAGAAACGGCTGAATTTTGGTCACACAACTCTTTTTAGATATACTGGGATATTTCCTACTGATATTTTAACAAATTAATCCAATAACTAGAATACCAGAAATGAAAATGCCCAAGGATTAACCTCCAGGCTGGCGAAGCTGACTTCACCAGGTAGAATGTCATTTTTTTTTTGAGATACCATTTATACAACATAAATTATCCATTTTATAATTCAGTAATTTTTAAAATATATTCACTGTGTTGTAGAATCATCACCACTGTCTAATTCCTGAGCATTTACATCTCCCTTAAAAGAAATCCCATAACTACCAGCAGTCAGTCCCAAATCCCTCCTCCCTGCTCCCTGACAATCCCTCATCTCCTTGCTGTCTCTGTGGGTTTGCCTATTCTGGACACTAAATGGAATCATACAGTAGATGGCCTTTTGCATTGAGTTCTTTTACCTAGTACCATACTTTCAAGATTCATCCATGTTTTATTTTATTTTTTATTTTATTGTTTTTAAAGATTTTATTTATTTTCCAGAGATAGAGTACACACAAGCAGGCAGAGAGGCAGGCAGAGGCAGCGAGAGAAGCAGGCTTCCTGCCAAGCAAGGAGCCTGATGCGGGACTCAATCCCAGGACCCTGGGATCATGACCTGAGCCGAAGGCAGCGGCTTAACCAACTGAGCCACCCAGGTGTCCCTCATCCATGTTTTAGTAAGTAACAACACTTCATTCCTTTTTATAGTTGAATGATATTTCACTATATGCATAGGTCACATTTTGTTTATCCATTTATCAGTTCATGGACATTTGGGTTGTTTCCACTTTTTGGCTATAGGAATAATGTTGCTCTGAACACTCATGTATATGTTTTTATGAGAAAGAACATTTTCAGTTCTCTGTGTGTATATATCTAGAAGTAGAATTGCTGGTCACATGGTGATTCTAGGTGTGCCTTTCTGAAGAACTGTCAAACTCTTTTCCACAGCAGCTGCACTGTGTTAGGTTTTCACTAGCAATGTAACGATGTTTCAGTTTTCCACATTCCTGCCAACACTTGTTATTGTCCAACTTTCAATTATAGCCATCCTGGTAGGTAGGGAGTAGGAATTTCTTTAAACTCATAGTTGCATCAAGCGTGATCATACCTGGGCATGAGATGGTGGAAGTCCCCTTCTTATGTAAACACCAAAGAGAGCATCTTTCCCAAGGGAGATGTTGAACTTTAAGAACTGGGGTTGACTGATGTGAATCTGTGATCTCCAGAACACGCCTGGCGGTACTTCTTGGGTCACCCGTCGACCAACTTCTGCTTCACCACTGTCTATGCTGCTGTTTTTCAATGACCAGGGCACTGCAAAACAGGAAGTGACATCAAGTCAGTGACATTAGTACACATTTGTTGGTTTTACATTCTGTTTATTTGCATGCCAGGCATTGAAAAAAAAAATACAGATGAAACTCAAGGCAAGTTCTTCTTTAAGTATAAACTCCTAACCCAGGGCATGTGAAATACTGGCACAATGCTTCCTAAACTTCTGTGATTGCTCTTTACTGATCAAATACAGTAGGAGCTGGAGTCTGGGAAGTCCACGTAAAGCTTCCAACAACCTCGAATAGTGCTGGAGTGTACAATTATCAGCAGGGGAGATGAGAACGATATTAACTTGGCACCAAATTTAATTTTTGTAGCCTTTAATTATTCTTCCCAGCCAGAAACAAGTCCAATATACTGACAAGTTCATAAATGAAAGAAAAAAAAAAGGAAGCAACAGTGAACAAACATTGGCCCAAAGTAAATAACAATAGAAAATAAGGACTAGATCTCAGACTAGCGTAATATTGGGGTTAACTCCTTCCCTGGGAGGGATCTAAGTACCATGTAGAAATCAGACTTCTCTCACAGTGACAGCAATGCATCTCTGTTGCATTTGAAATCATCTATGTAGAAAATATTGGATGCCCACATTTGGCTTCCTTCAGAATTCTAAAAAAAGGAGTTGCAGAAATACCTATTTTTTAAAAAAAGATTTTATTTATTTATTTGACAGAGAGAGATCACAAGTAGGCAGAGAGTAGGCAGAGAGAGGGGAAAGCAGGCTCCCTGCTGAGAAGAGAGCTCTATGCGGGGCTTGGATCCCAGGACCCTGAGATCATAACCTGAGCCAAAGGCAGAGGCTTTAACCCACTGAGCCACCCAGGCACCCCAGAAATACCTATTTTTAAAGAGGATTTCTTAATAACAATGAAGCAGCACCTTCTGCATTCCTGAGGGTGCTTTTATTTGCAAACACAGAATTAAGGAAAAGCTGGTAGTTACTGGTAGTCACCCAAAGAAAGCAAGTTCATCTCTTGGGGCCTTATTTTCCTGATTCCTTAAATGGGAATAGAACCCAAGTGGAGCCTAGCTTTATAATGGTCATTTGTGATTTGTTCAGATGGAAATTCTGAAAGAAGTTCTGGGGCTCTTTTCACTTTGTAATCGATCACTCTGATGGCCTCATGGGTTGGAAGACTTCTTTAGCCCGATGGGCAAAGGATGAGAATCAAGCTCCCTTCTGCATTCTGCAACAGATGGGCTTTTCTGAAAATATTTATCTATATTTGGCTGCAATTCCGTGCAAAAGGTTTGGACACTCAGGAGAGGCCATGGGATTGCTGAAGGCTGGCACGAAGGGTTAGTGAAGCCGTCTGACTTTGCAGCCCTCTTCTGTTACTATCTGGCCCCTGCATTAAGACAAGACTCATAAATGACCTTGGTGCCACTTTCTCCATCTGTAAAATGGAGAGGAGAAATTTTTGGCTCTCTGAAGGTTTTCTATATCTAAATTATTTTAAAAAACCACAGGATGACTTGAGGGTATGAAGTGTTTTGTTTTTTTTTTCCTTCCTTGTTTTTTTTTTTTTTTTTAAATAAGAGAAGGGATGATTCATTTTTATTTAGCTCAATAGCAGATCAAATAAAAAGTCAACAAGGGCTTAAAATAAAGCAGGAGAAACAATTATTTGGACTTTAAAAAGAAACTCTTGACCTCGAGAATAACAAAACCAGGGCACGGGCTTCTAAAGGAAGTGTGGAAGCTTTCATCACATAATATCGTTGAGAAGAAACGAGTTAAGTCCCGAATTGGTTAGACCTTTAGAATGCGACTAGATGGTTTGTTCCTCAAACATGTTATGTGGGTAATGGACATGGAGTACTTCTTTATAAGGGGAAGAATACTACACAGTATGGAAGAGCAGAGATTCTGGGCTGAGGTTGCCCTGGTTCAAATCCCAGCTTTGGCACTTGCCAAGTGTCTCAGCTTTCTGTGCCTTAGTCCCCACAACTGTACCGTTGGGACACTATTATTTATTTCACAGGGTTGTTATGAAGATTTAATGAGCTAATCCATGCAAAGCTCTTAATATAATTTTAGGTACAACATAAGTCCTAAATAAAAATTAGCTATCATTATTATTATTATCTGTAAGGCTCTCAGCCTAAACAGAATGTTGTTTATTTTGCTGAAATAATGACATGTCCGGGGGAAACACTTGTTATCACCCATTAATCAGAAGCTCTAATTATCATAATTTGAAAACTAATTTGTACTTAAAAATGCTGCTGTTGGCAGACTTCTCCCTCCCCCCACATTAAGCACATTAAGGCCTTTTGGGGGAAGGGATATAATATAAGGACCTGGTAAGGAAGGGGTATAATAGAAAAGACCCCTGGTGAAGAATAATTTAGAGACCAAAAGTAACCCCAGCAATCGTAGTGTGGCAACAAGTTAAAGAATTCATTTAAAACAAAAAAAGAATTTTAAAGAAATTATTCATCTTTAAACTTAATAAGACGGGCTTTCCTTCATATCTGTTGGGCTTTCAGGGTTGCTGGGTTAATGACAGGATTTGAAAAAGAAGCAGGAAATCAGCACCCACGAGCCTGCTAATCTACTGCTGAAACCTAAACGGATTTTGATAATGTCAAGCCAAATGAGGATGCAGGAGATTCACAAGGGAGCCAGCTGCCAGAGAGCAGCTGCTCTGGAGAAATTCAGACACAGAGCCTCACGGGTCTGGTTCATGTAGTAGTGGGATCCCCATTCTTTCACTAGACCCAACTTTAGGACACTGCCTTCGGTAAATGAGCTGCAGCTAGCAGTGAGGACAGGCTGCCTTTTCAGTATTCACATCTCCTCCTAGGGTTTCATAGGCTCCCCTCCTTCACATCCCATCCTCTAAAGTCCCATCCTGTAGCCAGACAGAGCATGGGTTAAAAATTCTGTCTCTGGTTCTTCCTTGCTGTGTGACCTCTAGCAATTTGCTTAACCTCTCTGGACTTCCGGACTTCCTTTTTTTTTTTTTTTTGTAAAATGGAAATGATAATAGTCAATGTCTTATAGGGTGGGAGCAACAAATGAGAGTACACAAGGAGGGCTTGCCCAGGATCTAGCACATAATAATAGCAAAATAAATGCTAGTTAGTCCCATTTAATTAACTTAAAAAATGAAAAACTAGGAGCGAAAGCACGTGGCTTTCTTTGTTGAGTAAAGGATTTTCTAAAAGAAAGAAACATTGCATGGATATGTGATCTATATGTATGTATACACGCATATGTGTATATATACACGTTTATGTATCTGTGTCCCCATCAATCGAGAGAGAGTGTAGAATTCTTCTGACATAGACTTAATTATGGGAATGAGTGTAAAATTGGTGGTCCGGATCTATTCCCACTACTTATTTTTGGTGGGACATACCAGGAGCTGGTATGGCCACTTTATCAACTAGTTTACTTTATTGATAAACCTGCCTTATTGAGTAGCACTGAAATTAAGGTCCTGCTCAGCCACACCTTCACACTGATGCCCTCTTTTTCTTTTCGCCCCATCTTCACTCCTACCATCAGACAAATAGGCTCCTTTTCTCAGGTTCATAGCATCTACACTTAACTGTACTACAGGGTCTAGCACCTGGTGTTCCGTCCTCTAATTGATCTTGCTTGCCTTCCTAAGTCCCTCGTGTTAGACACTATACTCCCTGAGGTCAGGCAGAGCTGCAAATGCATCTTCGGGTTCTCTGGAGTTTGCACCTGGCAAACCATGGGTGATTTATAAATGCTTGTTGAACTGAATCAAGTTTCACTTGCCCATCAGATGGGGCGTCTTAACATAATGCCTGTGACTGCTAGGTAAAACGGGAGCCTTAAGGAAGATTTGCTTGGAAAAATTGCATTAAATTGACCCCCCCCCCAAGAAAAAGAAAAGAAAAAAGCTCGAGAGCTTTATGAGGAAATTTACTATTTAAAGGAACCCTGCCTATGGATCCTTTTCAAAAATCATGAGTAAACTCTTTATTTATCTTTTGTGTGAACCCTTATAAATCAATAAGCAAACCAGGGGAGCTGGAATATAGTGGAAAGGTCTTTAGATTAATAACCAAAGCCATGGGTCCTAATCCTGATACTTAAAGACACTGGACCTTTTGTGGAAAGGAACAGTGGTGGAAATGAACTCTTTGGTTGAACTCTCCTCCTGGCTACTAAGCAGCCGCTAAGTTCGAGACCCATCTAGCTCTCAGGTCTCAGTGTCCTTAACTACACGAGAGTAGTTGGGACACACAGATATCTTAAGGGGCATTCTACTGGAGTCTACTGTGTTCTACAGACTGAGGGGTGGGGGGCATCTCTGGGTACATGCTACAAAGGGTGTAAGAGTGTACGTGTGTGTGTGTGTGTGTGTGTGTGTGTGTGTGTGTGTGTGTTTTGTCCATGGGAGGGAGCAGGGACTACCAGATTTCACTTTGAATAAATTCAATTCATTTAACATAAGTCATGTTATTGTTAAAGGTTAGTGACTACTTTCAAACTGAATTCTCTAGATATGCAACTGAATTATGCTTTTGCAAAGTGGAGTTTTCACTACTGCCCACAAATACATATATATATACACACACATATATAAAATCTTCATTTTTGAAATAATTTCAGGTTTACAGAAAAATTTAAAAAAAAACTATACAAGGAAGTCTTGCATATCATTCACCCAGATTCCATAAATTTAGTACACATTCGTTCTGTGATTCTATTTTTTTTAAATCTTGAGACTAAATTACAGAAGACTGTTCCTTTACCTCCTAATATTTCTATATGTTTTTCCTAAAAATAATGATATTCTTTCTCATAACCACCATACAGTTCTCAAAAACAGAAAATTAACATTGATACAAGGCTATTTCTAATTTATAGATCTGATTCAGATTTGCCAGCTGTTACACTGACATTCTTTATAGCCAACGGAAAAAAGCTTTTTCTATATACTTAACAAATCTTTAAAATGAATGTGGAGAACTTCTGTAATTTTAAAAAGAACAAAAAGGAAAAAATATGTGATGCAAGCATTGCCTCAAAGGAGATAAAAAGGAACGGTGGCTTTTGTAACCTGCTGGAGCCCATGTGGGGAACCATCTCCAGACTCTGTCCCGGGAGGGCAAGTCCCTGGGCTGGTGTCCAGGACAGAAGGTCTGTGCTGCTCTTGAAGGTCAAAGAGGCCGGTACCCTGAGCCAGGCTCCCAGTCCCACCAAGGAGGATCTGAACCTGGGCTCCCCCTGGCACGGCTAGCTATTCTAGGACCACAAAGTTGGCTAATTCCCAACAGTGTGCCGTTGAGAGACAGGCAACAAGGAAATGAAGTAATTAAGGTTTCTATCCTCCCTGCCCTCCCCGGGTGTGGATGCCCTTACTGAGACCTGAGACCCCAAGAGGCCTGCTGCACAGTAGAGTTTTGTCAGCCCTGGCTTGAAGTCTCAGTTCTGACAACTAGTAGCTGTGTGACTTTGGGCTAACCACTATCCCTCTCTGGGTTTATCTACTCATCTGTATGATGGGGTTGCTTCTGAAGATTAACTAGGGTAACATAGGCAGTACTCAGTTTATGGTACATCTACATCTTTCTACCCAGGTCTTGTGCTGCCTACACACAGCCGTAGCTATTTACTGCAGATTTGGAGTATAAATTTGTGATGGTCTAATTAAAATAGACTCTTCCCTCACATAGGCAAAATGAACTAAAAAAGGGCCAAGGGGTGGGATAGGACTCAGTGAAACAGGAAGTCACTTTCCAGGGCAGCTGACATCAGTACTCAATGACCTATCAGTGTGTCTACAGACAGGGAGGGACCTGTCACGTGAAGGAAGCTGCTAAGGAAAGAGAAAACAAAGTCCTAAGTTCACGGGCTCCAAATTCCAGATGTTGATGTGATACTCTAGCTGCTTCTCAGACGGACAATTCTGTGCAGCCTGCCTCAGCGAAAGCTGCTGGATTTTCTTTATTTAATAATAATGAATGAATGTCCTGAGCGGTGCTGGGTATATCATTCATTCATATTTCATGCAACAAACACTTGTCAAGCATCTACTATATAGCACTAGATAATTTTTGGTCAACATCAAGAGTTGGGATATATGTCATACTCCCACAATCCTTTGTCCAGACAGCAGGGCAAGGTCCTCTGGACCCTGTGTGGGCTAGGACTGGTGGCATCAGGAGAAGAAGGTTTAAACAGCCATTCTGCAATCACCAACCGAAAGTTTGGCCCCCACCCTTGGATTCTGGGTAGGGACTGAGCATGGCATCCTGGCAAGCAGCACAGAGTCCTGCCTCTATCTCTCTGAACTGTGGCTTCCCTGACAAACTTTGATCCCTACCTAGGAGCTGGACAAAATGGGGACATGGTGATCATTTGGCCCTAAGAAGCAGGTGCTTCAGGATGGTCCTGGCTGGTTTATCTCCAGCTTCAAGATGAGATTTCTGGGATTTTTGAGGGAAAACTCTAATGATCAATTTTGCAGGCTAGGCTACCTCTATAACTCCACGGAAGATTGCTCATGTAAATGTGAAGCTATTGCCTATTTCAGAAACATGTACCTAAAATTCCAACCAGTTAAATAAGACTGATGTCGAGCAAAACGACAGCCTTCCATAGCCATATTAGGAGCTAATCATTTCAGAAAATGTTGCCATAATTCATTTTTGGAAACAGCGAGACTATTCCCCAAACAAGTGATAACGGGAATGGACTCATAGTCATACCAGGGAAATGAAGCCTCATATTAATACTTCCTAAACTTAACCGAGCTCCAGAGGCACCTCGGCATAAATCTGCCTTACAGATTATTCTGCCTCACATAGTTTTATCTATTGCAAATAAAGTTGAATTCAGAATATTGCTTCAGTCATTACACCTCGTTTCCATTTATTTGGGAATCAGGACAACCATCTGAGGGTTCTGTTTAACCAAGAGATAGGCAAAAAGATTCTCCTAAGGACATTAGATTCACTGCCTCACACTAGAGCTCGTCTGAGTCATCGGCAGCCTTCACCCTGCTGCTGGCTGCCTGTTCTTCAGGAATAGATTTCTATCCTGAGCGTTCACTGCTCCCATGATGTGTTCACAACATCGCACAGCAATAATGATTTTTATAAACTCCTTCAGCACTTGGGACTACATGTGGCCTCTACATCTATTGAAATCCCAATTTGTCACCTTTGATAAAAATGGCCAACTCTTTGCCACTAAGGGGATTAACAGTCCTTAATATATCTGACCACTCGGTTGAACATGATTCCACATTCATTTGTAGTTCAGTTTATTAGTGTTTAGTTTATTAGTTCAGTTTCTTAGTATTTACAGCAGCTACAATTTACTGAGTGGTTACTGCTCCTGATACCTTTAGGATTTTTCCAGTTTTCAGATTAGAGGACCATGGAGATACAGTGACTTGCCTAAGGTCACACAGCTCTTATGTGGTGGGGCCGGGATCGGAAGCCATGTCCGACTGTTTCCAGAACCTACGTATCTAACCACTACAATCACTGCTTTTCAGATGCTGGGGTAAGTACAAGACACGCAAAGAGGTGTGCATCCAAGCACACAGCAAAGAGCCCCCTGTGGGTGTACAGGTCAACTCTGAAAGAGAAATGTGCCAACACAAGTGAGGACTAACACACTAGGGAGGGAAATTGATTATCTGGCTATTAGTACACGTGTCAAACCACAGGGATGTCATGTTCAACAGAAACTATACAACTTAGAAGGGGGTGGCGGGTTACAATGAGAAGCCGAAATCACCAAGATGATGTGCTTAAGCAATACACATCTGTAACAAAGGGAGCGTAAGATGGCTTCCAAAATGAGGGGAGTTGTTGCACT
Source organism: Mellivora capensis (assembly GCA_004024625.1). Lineage (NCBI taxonomy): Eukaryota > Metazoa > Chordata > Mammalia > Carnivora > Mustelidae > Mellivora > Mellivora capensis. The sequence goes on from PISX010000177.1 coordinate 14,860, forward strand.
GGTATGTGGGCTATTAGTTTATTTGCCAGTAGATGTGCAGTATTGTGCTGGTTGGCTCAAACATAACCACCCCTCGCCCTTCTGGGAACTTCACTGACTTTGAAAAAGCCCCATGTAGGGAAGTGATCATTTTGAAACCCTGGGCTGTGTTCATTGAGAGCCTGACAAGAGCCAGAGGAAGAATTACCAACCTCCCTGCTAATCTGGCTCCTAGTACCATGCATTAAGCCAACTAGTAAAAATCATTATGAAGTTTTTGCTGAAAGGGCAAGTGTAGAAAAACATGTTTCTAAACAGAATAACAGTCTTTGCCATTTTTTTCCAACTTGCATACCATCTGGAAATTCTGATTTTTTTTTTCAAAGGGTAGGAAAGAAATGTGCTCCAGGCACAAATAAATGTTTACAGCTGAGTTATAAACCGAGAATGGTGGGGCTTAAAACAGACAGGCTGGCAGTGATGGAACACGAGCTGCAGTGAGACAATAATGCTGTGAGGGCCGGGCCAGCTTGTTTTGCACATTGGCCCTTTTGAATGGGAAGTCTTGCTTCCCACTGACCTCATCAAGCAAATGTTTGGGAACAAGTCTTCACATCTGGGTTTGTTCTAATTCTTAGAAAGTGAAAGAAAAAGATGAAGCGGAATGATGGTGTATCTTGACGTTCTGAAGGCAGCCTTCACCTTTGGAAAATACAACACCTCATAAGGAGTGGCAGCCTGGGGATGCTTGTTAAATGGAGCAACTGAGAGATGGCGTGCCGATGTCAGTGACAACTAATATTCACGAATCTCTTATTGAGCCCCTGATAACCACACACTGTGTTTTACAAGCATCGTCTCACTTATACTGGATGCCAAGAGGGTGAGAGGTACGTTTTACAGATGAGGAACTGGTGGCTGAGGGAGGACACATGACCTGCGTGTGTTCGTGCAGCTGAGTGATGGAGCTGGCAGCTGCAACCAGCTGGACCAACTCTAGAGTCTTCTATTACAGAGGATCTGTCGATGGAATGTTACCAAAAATAGGTCCATCACTGGGTCAAGAAGGAAAGGCTGATATATTGGGAGTTTGGCCTCTTCTGCCTCATCTCCTATAATTTGTTGTTGCGGAACAGTCCAAGGAAAATAGAAATGGGTTTGCAAATGATACAGAGCAGCAGGCAAACTTCCATAATGGGTCAGATAACAAAGACTTTAGGCTTTAGTGGGCCATCTCGTCTCTGTTGCATCTACTCAGCTCCATTGTTGTAGTGCAAAAGCAGCCATAGGCAATGAATGAACATGGCTGTGCTCCAATAAAACTTTATTTGCAAAAATACATGGCTGGCCTGATTGGGTCCCCGAGATGTTATTTGCTGACCCCTGATATAGAGGACACCTTGAATTTAAAATGAGTGATGGGTTTTGAGAATGATCCATGAAATTCTACTTGGGAGTTCATTCTTTCTTAAGATCAGTGCACAAATTGGCTACATAGGATATGCCCTTTAAAAGCTCTTGTAGTCTTTGCCTCTGGGCCTAGCCAATCAAACCGGATTCCCTTATGTTATCTGACCAGGTCAGAACACTGTATTGAATCTTCGTTCTCGAGGCTTATCTAATCCCAGATCTATAGAAAAAGTGCTCTGTGCTCTTGTAATGAAGATGTATGAGTTCATTCCTTTTAGCATAGAAATACACTCGAGATGGTGAGTGATTCTGGCAGTCTGTGGGCTCCCTTTTCTTGAGGTGAAACCCAACCACCAAACCAACCATGTGAAGGTTTAATTGAAAGAGAGAACGGAGAAAAAAACAAACGATGAACAACAACAAATGGAAAAGGGAAGACAAAACCCAAAGAACATACTCTCCTAACTAATTAATCAAGTGCTTTGTTTCCACTAACATATCAGAGTATGTAGACTGCCCTGTCTATTAGGCTCCTTTCTAAATCTGAGCAATGTAAACACTCCTAAAGACCAAGTAATGAAATCTCTATTGATGTGCCATCTTAGCTGGAACTCACATACCCTTGTTTTGCTTACATTTTAATTTGCTTCTGCTGGATACTTACCCAGTAATTGCTTAATAAGATTAACCTCCCTGGCAATGTGTGGTGTATCTTGATTAAAACATTATCGGAGTGAAGGATTATCGTATACCACAAAAAAAATGGAGGGGGTGTTATTTAATTAACTTATTGCCAATATATCTTGATTGTCTCTTTGAAACACTGGAAAACTAGTCGATTGGAATTGATTCAGGTTATCTAAATGTATAGAATTGGGGAATGGGGAGGAGGGAGGTCCCTGCGTAAAGAAACCGAAACCTGAGGTCACTTTTTAAAAAAGACGTGGTGGGGGTGTGTGAGAAAACGAAAATCTTTCTAGTTATTTTTTAAAATCAAACTTTGCAACAGCTTAAGAGATCTGCTATCTTCAGTCTTAGGAAGAGTACTATTTTGGTGTTCAGAAAGGAGATGTTCCCAGTTTTCTTTCAAGTTTAAGCAATTTTAAATTCTCACACTTTTTCATAAGAATCCTATTGACAAAATTCATTGGACAACAATTTGGCCACCACTTCTCTGTCTCATAACTCATTTGGAAAAGAACTGGCGATGTTATATGACTTACACAACATTTTCGAGAGCACGTTGCATCAGAGGGGGAAAATTGTGGTCTTTTCCAAAGACACCATGGAAAGTGTTTCTTCATTTGTTAATTCAGAGACACCGTACTCTTAGTTAGGACTTGTTCTCTGCAGGAATCTACCCGTCTTGCTGGTGTGGGATGCTCAAGTGGGGGTGGCAGTTGGAAACACAGCTTAATCATGAATGCGCAGAACAGCTGACCTTAATTTACAGAAGTTAATGCCTATCAGCAACTCTCTTTGATAAGGGATGCTATTTATTTATTTATTTATTTTTAAATTTATTTATTTGTCAGAGAGAGATCGAGCACAGGCAGACAGAGTGGCAGGCAGAGGCAGAGGGAGAAGCAGGCTCCCTGCCGAGCAAGGAGCCCGATGTGGGACTCGATCCCAGGACGCCGGGATCATGACCTGAGCCAAAGGCAGCCGCCCAAACAACTGAGGCACTCAAGCGTCCCAGGGATGCTATTTAAAAAGCATTTGTGTGGGGCGCCTGGGTGGCTCAGTGGGTTGAGCCTCTGCCTTCGGCTTGGGTCATGATCTCAGGGTCCTGGGATCTGGTCCCGCATTGGGCTCTCTGCTTGGCGGGGAGCCTGCTTCCTCCTCTCTCTCTCTCTGCCTGCCTCTCTGCCTACTTGTGATTTCTCTCTGTCAAATAAATAAAATTTAAAAAAAAAGCATTTGTGTGTAACTTCAGAATGTAGACATGTACGAAATACATCCCTGGGCCTGATAAACGAATATGCACATTCACTTTCAAATGTGTGTCCTGCATTTTTCTCAAAGGACAGGGCGCTGCTGACTTGCAGATTAAAGGGCGTTCATGGATCAAACAAAGCAGAGACCCTCTAAAGCTGCGTTGCTCAAAGAGCAGCACTGTGGACCTCTCGGGCAGGATCGTTCTTCACTGTAGGGGCTGTCCTGTGCATGCGGGATGTTGAACTGCAGCTCAGCCTCTCCCTGCTAAATGCCACTTTCACCTCCTCTAATTGGGACAACCAAAGAAGTCTTCAGTCACTTGCCCAGTGTGCCCTGGAGTCCAAAACACCATGCGGAGGACCACTGTCACAAAGGAAACGGGAGTTGCGGATGGTGTCAAGTACTAGAGCCGTACGGACAGCACAGAGGAGGCTCCAGGCTTTTTGGTCAGTTAAGGCAGAACATGGTCCATCAAGGCAAAATACACTCTCCATCTTTAGGTCTAGTTATAGTTACCTGATAAAGGAAGGCATAGAATTTCATCCTCAGATAAAACTTTTTCATGCTTACTTAAAGGTAATTTACTATTATGATTAGGATAGATGAGTAAAGTGATTCTCAAAGATTAGATAAAAAGACAAAAAAGTCACACTCAAAACCATTAGGACAACTCTGGGGAGAATAATTGAAGCACCATGAGCGTTTCAGGATGACTCACCTCTGGGGGAAGATGAATTCTAGAAACTTCTCTGTGGAAAATGCGCTAAAGAAAACGCCGACATCTTGCCCAAAGATGCACAAGGCACAGACTTGAGTTTAAATTCGTACCTGCCTACGTGTTTGATTTGGAGTAAGTTTCTAAAACATCCTGGGCCTCAGTTTCCCTGAGAGGATTCCCTCCCGTTAAAGCTGCTGAAGGCAGGAAATGCTAAGCTTGGCACACACCAGGGGTCCAGTAAACATTCCTTCCTTTCTTGTCTCTGAAATATCTCTGTGGGGTATTTTCAGAAATGTGGGGGCCAACTGCCCAGATGTGCTAAGAGGCGGAGTGGAAGCGTCTGTGTTCGGAGAAGCCCTTCCGTACCACCTCGCAGGTTGGTGATTTCCATCTAGAATCAAGCACAGCCCACCGGGTGCCTGGAGGCTGCTGTGGTTTTATTAACTGCCCCACTTCCCCGCCTCCCCGCAGTCCTGTTTCTCTCTTCCTTCTTAGCACCTTGTTAGCACCTATTTTTTTTTTCCTGCAAGAATACAGTTGCTTAATTGCTTCAATAAACATTTCCATGGCCCCCTTTCCTGTTCTGAGAAGAGGAGCTTTGTTCCCCAGTTGTCAAAACTCTTTTCTATTCTCTCCCAAAGCAGAACAGCTCAGAATCTCTTTCATGCCCAGCAGTGCTTCCTCCCTGGGGAGGCCGCAGCTCTCCTCTGGGGAGAGGGCTCTGGTCTAGTGGCGCGTGCTGCCTGCTGCTCTCGGCTTTCATGATTAGGCAGGACTTTCTCCTGCTGCTGCTGCTGCTGCTGCCGCCACCCAGGCCTTGGGAGGCTTTCAAGTCGCTCCGGATAGCACAGGTATGCACACGGCACTGAGAAGGCACCTTGCCAACTCAGTGCCTCCAACCAAACACAGCTAACAGACCAGAACAGCAAACAGCTTTGAACAAAGCAAAAAGGGGCAAAAACGGACCCTTTTGTTGCCCACCCCCTACCCCAGTTTCTTTTCCCTTTCAGGTACCTTCCAAGATTTGGATTAGAAAACCTGAACCATTGGCGGGAGCTCTGAATTCTCCCGTGACCTCAAGAGGGCAAGCAGCAGCTGTAACCTCACCTTTGCCTCCAGATGGCATTGTTGCCACATCATCGTTTCCTGGTAAGCCAGTCCTTATCCCATTGTTAAAGGTGTGCCCGTCTGCCGGCTGCAGTTGCCAGTTGAGTCCGAGCAGATGCATTGCTGCAGGAGAGACAAAGTAATGAAAATATGAATAGATAATTCAGCAATGCAAATGTCAAGGGGGAGGGCCAGGCGCCTTTGCCAAGTGGTTGCCATTTAAGGAAGCTGCAGTTCAAAACTGGCTTGCCCTGGGCCGTGGGGATTAGCTAAATACAGAAAGCAAGTGGATCTGGGTGGTTAGGACTCCTCTCCCTGGGCTTCTGTTCACCGCCTTGGGGGAGAGGATTGGGAAGGTGGGCGGAGGAGGTAAGAGAAACTCTAGTTCAGACCATCTGAATGGTGCTACCAAGGAGGGGGAAATGTCCCTTTGGAGTCACTGTCAAGGATTCTGCTCCATCACGTCCAGCCTCTCCCGCAGTGTAGACGCGGTTGTTGATAGACTGGTGGTCCGGGGGCATTGGCAAGGATAGCTTCACCCAAACTACTCAAAACATAAATCGGTTTCAAAATGGGACTAGCCAAATGGGACCTGTCTTCGGGTGTGACCGTAGCTACCCTGGATTAGCAATGCAGCAGGGAGTGTCAGACCCACCGGAAAGTTCACCTTTCCACCCCAAGCTTTCCAACCGTTTTTTCTGCTAAGTGCATCCCTTTCAGCGCATTGTGGGGAAAAGCTTGGGGGGTGGTGGTGGAACACGGCCCTTTATGGAAAATATTACTATTACACATTCTTCTTTCTCACACCCCACACCCCCACTTCACTACGGGACAGAATGAGCCAGAGCACAAAGGCGCTGTGCTAAGGAGGAAGCCTGTCTGTCTTGCTTTACTTCCCTGTGCATGGTACACCTCCAAATACAAACTTCCTTCCATCCTTCTTCCTCGTCAGTCACCCTGTACCAGCTCCCCACTCCCCCAGGGGTTCGGCAAGCTCAACTCCCCCTATTTCCCATGGTTCTGGGTGAGTTGTTGTCAGGACAATGACCAGGAGGGAAAGGCAAATCCCAAACATCTATATTCTTTCAAAGTCCCTATCTAAGACATGCTTCATTTGCAAATAAATAAGGAGTTCATTCCCCTGCATCTTGCCTATTCAAACAATAACGGGGGCAGCACCCTGTCTGTCTGGCATTTCAACCGGACACAGGTTGATGCTGTGGCTACGGTTCTGGGACTGCAGGAGAGAAAGGACTGTTGACAGGGCTGAGTATGATGCGGGATGGGAGAAACAATTAACCACAGGAAACGCAATTAACAATGCTTAGGAAATTGTTCACACAGCAATTAATTCTGCATGCCTCCCATCACTTAAAGTCAGGCTGCATTCTATTAAGGTTAAAAACCTATCTTCAAACAATACAGCTCAGATTGATAGCCACAGATTAAGGTGCCAAGTAGTCCCTGGGTGTATGTCTGCTTTTTTCTTACATACTTCCCCATCGCAGAACCACATTTCCCCTCCCTCCCCATACATTACTTTGAAGTGCAAGGCAACTCTTTGAGATGATAAATACTAATAAGAATAAGTGACATTTACTGTACTGTTTCCGTCAAGGTAACGCCTAATTTTCTCCTGCAGTTTATCCGTTATATGTAGGTCACTCACTTGAAGAGACCGGATTCCGTTGCCTCAAATAGTGACATATTTCTCTGTACAGTGAAAACTGTACAGAGGTCAGGAAATGAGAACTAATCATGGCTGCTTCAAGATAACGATAGCTTCTGATTTGTAATTACCAGGTGAAGGAAGCCAAGGAATTAGCTATTTTAGAAGGATTCCTTTTTTAATGTTGCTATTGGGTTCTTGGGGCTTGCCTGGAGTGAGCCTGCTGCCCTGCTGCCGATGTGGAGGGGTGGCTCTTTCACGGTGGGGGGCAGGGGAGAGGAGTATCTCCCTGTGTTTTAAGACAGATGCGGACAGGTACAGGTGTGGTTGGGGCTCAGTCCTACCAAAGCCTGGATTTTCGCATCTACGGGAGGAAGCGGGGTTCTGTTAGGCAAGAACGGCAGCCTCCCAGGTGCCCCATGAGTGTGAGATCTCTTTTCAGAATTGTTCCTCTCTCCTAATACCCCAGGAACATGCTGCAACCATCAACTTTGAGAGGACAGCAAGCAGATAAAACCCTCATCTTGCTGCATGGAAAGAGAGCATGCATGAAACCGTGTTTTCTCTGTTTCCGGGCACGCTCGCCCTTCCCTTTTTGTTTTAGATTCCATAGCAGCTCTTTATTAAAAAATTAAAAAGAAAATAAGTATTCTGAGAACAAGAAGACTAGAGACGGGGTGAGAAGGGTGAGGGTCAGAGTTTACAAGTAACTTCTTAGACAGCTCCCAGAAGTGAAAAGAAAAATAAGAAAGTGAGAGGGAGATGGGAAAAGGGGAAAAGCCAGATCTGCGGCATGTAAGCTCTGTCGTCCCAGCAGAAGTGAGGCAACAAAAATGAAGCTCAAGTTCGGGCATATTTTCTGTTGTTGAGTTGAACGTTAAGTAAACAAGTGAGAATTATATCAGGGGTATAGCCACCTTCTTTTGTTTTGGGGAGGGAGTCTGAAATAGGCTTTTGTTTGTACTTTTTTTTTTTTTTTCTTGATCAGCTATTTCTTCTCTCTTGCATAAGAAAATGGGAATACTTTCTGGCCTAGGGGGATGGATGAAAGTGTCCTTAGGATAAGGACCCAGGGGAGCTTGAAGTAAATCAGTTTCCTGACTAATGAGAAATCTGTTTCTTATTCTGCTACTGATTTGCTCTATGGCTGGGGCTGAGAAACCCATTCCATCCAACCATCTCTCCCTTTGCCTTCTGAAAAGGTTTCCCTTTCCAGGTGGAGTAATGGCTGCTGAGGGTCTGGGAGAGGTCAAGGATCTACCTCCAGAGATCTAGCAGAGGGTCTTGAATCTAGGAGGCACTCCATAAATGTTGATTAGGATAATGACACCTGGGGGCAGATAAGAGGGTTCAGACTGCAGGACATTGTACTCTCACAAATCAAAAACCCACCACACAGAGGTGTGAAGGGTGGCATTCAAGAGCGCTGGCAGCAATAGGGACGAGTCTGCATGGAGGAGGGTCTATCAAGGCCTGCTGCCCATCCCCAAAGCCCGCCTCTGGCCAGGAGTGTAGGAGACACTCTGCAGAGATCATCTTCATCGAGATTCACGGCTTACATTCAGGATGGTCCTGTCCTATCCCCATCTCACAGATGAAGAAACTGTTGACTATGAGGTTTGATACCCCAGGGGTTTCAGAATCAGAGGGAGATTACGGTGGGAAGTGGTTATCCACTTCGTATTCCACAGTGATCTGGGTACAAATTCTAGTTTGCAATGGGATCTCGGCAAACCTTGTTTCTTTCTTGGAACTCAACGATCACCACACTGTGGTTGCTGAGTGACCGTCTTCTATATTCAGCACCCCTTCATGGAGGGGATATACCTCCTCCTCTTGTTGGATTCAGGTGCGGCCACATGACCCGCAGCACACACTCTTGTATGCCTTTTTGCCCTCTGCCACGTGGTCAGCCAGGTTCAGTCTTGAGCCGTGGCTGACCCGTGAGAGGACACAGCAGGAGTGAAGAAATAAACTGTTAGTGCCATAAGCCGCTCGGAGTCTGGGGTTCTTTGTTTTAGCAGCATGGCTGAGACCTCCCTGACTGAGACGTTCACTTAACAGCCCCCCACTTACCTACGGGGCATATGTGCCAAGACCCCTCCATGGATGCCTACAACCGTGGACAGTACTGAACACTATATACACACCTATGACAAAGTTTAATCTATAAATGAGGCACAGTAAGAGATTATGATGATAACTAATTATAATACAGAACCATATAAAAATATACTGTCATAAAAGTTGTGTGAAGGTGGTCTCTCTCTCTCAAAGTATCTCACTATGCTGTCCTCGCCCGTCTTCTTGCGATGGTATGAGCCAATAAAATGTCTCCGTGTTGAGACGAAGTGAGGTGAATGGCATGGGCACTGGGACACAGCATTTAGCTACTACAGACCTTCTGACCACTCCATCCGTAGGAGCAGCACCTGCTTCCAGACTGCTGAACCTCAGAAAGCAAAACTGCCGGGAAGGACTACCGTGTAAGCAGAGTCAGACCTCCCATGTCTACACAACGGGCATCTGTGCATTACTCCCTTCAAGTTATTTATGTATTCAGTCAGGATCCTTTCTAAAAACCAGCCAGGAAAAGCTAGGACCGCTCGGTACTAAGGGTCACTGCATTTGCTTCTATGAACAGCAACAACACAAATAGCTCTTTAAATATTATGTCATTAAATATCCAGCTGTGATCCACTCTCAGATTCAGAGTTAGAAAGTCTCAAGATTTTGGGTGAACGCCAGCCTCATCAACTTACGTTTTCTCCAACGAGGCTCCTTGGATGCAGAGGGGTGGTCCCCTCTCGCTCCCTGCAAATGCTCTAGCAGCTCCTCCCCAAAAGGTCCTGTTCAGACCATCCTAGGGTCAGAAGTGAAATGAGTTTGGGAGGTCCTCTCCCCCACGGGACTCACCCCCACCGACAGCCAAAACGCACAATTTATCATGATTTGACAGGTGCTGCTCCAGAGAGACCCTCTGATGGAACAATGGGGCTCCATGGGTCAGCAAGGAGGGAATGGGGAAGAGCTCCAAGTGGAAGTTCATGTAATCCAGGTGGCAGCTGGGAAATCAGCCACGAAAAACACGAGAGGCAGCCAAGCCCTGCAAGTATCCTCTGGCTCAGTGGAGAGAACTTTCATCAATGTTGAAAGTGAACCAAGGCAGGGTGGACAGACCACACACAGATCCCAGATTTCAGCAAGAATAATAAACAGATCCACTTGGAGTTCGGGTGGTATTTCCTTAGCAAGGTGGCCTGGGTTTGTGCCGGAGGGGCTCTAGGAGAAATGCCCCGAGGGGGAAGAAAGGAAGATTGCTTGCAGGTACCAGAATCCCCCAGCAACCGCAGGACCAGAGATGTTAGGCCCTGAAAAGGGGCAGCTTGGAATGGGGGCTGTCTGAAATAGTAATTAGGGTATGTGTGGGCCCTGCTGGGTGCCACTTAGAACCTTCCATGTTCATTGGCTGGCAGAGGATCAACCTGACAAGAGAGTCAATCAATATGTCAACAGAGCTTCCCAGAGAGCTGCTCAGCCCCTGCTTGTCAAAGAGGGCAAACATAGGGGCCATGGATGCTCCGTGTTTGCTGAGCAGGCCTCCAGGAGCAGGGGGTGTCTTTAAAGATCAGGCTTGTCGATATATAACCGGAGGAAGAGATTGGGCTTTCCCTTTGAAAATGGAAGCCTGGAGGCCAAGCAGGGCTCAGGAAACAGGAGGAGGGAGCCTTGCCTGCTGGTTCTCGTGGCTCAGAGCGCGGCCAGATTCACAAGGGCCGTAGAGACCATGGCAAGGCTCCTTCAGAGACCAAGTCGGCTGGGGCTCCCTGTCCCTCCCGCCCCACAGCAGCCAATTTAGACAACAGTGCCAGGACTCCCGTGGGAAGTGTAGCCAATTCCAAAAGTGTCACTGCTGAGAGGAGAGAACCACAGTGGAATAATCAGGACTCAGAGGCACAAATGCTCACCCTGAACTGGCACAGGCAATCTGCAAAGGCACTTTTGCAAGCAGTAGTGAAAATTAACACATGCAAATGAGCCTACTCAATGATGATGGTGACAATTAACATTTATTTTGGCAATGTGCCAAGGATTGGGCTAATTATGTTAATTGTATCATTTATTCATTACTTATCATTTGGCAAATGTTTCTTGAGCACCTACTGTGTGTTGGGTATGTTCTAGGGTCCAGGAATAAAGCAGTTAACAAAGTTCCTTGCTCTCACGGAACTTACATTCTAGTGGGAGACATAGAAACCACACTCATACCAGTGAAAAGCAGAGCATGAATAGGGTGGGGGATGCCAGGGCATGGGGGTGAGTAACTGCAAGTTTTTCTGTTTGGATGTGGACCGGTCAAGGGTGGAAGGTCTGGAGCCAAAGCCCGAAGGAAGTGAGAAAGCAATTCAGGCTGACATCTGGGGAACCATGTTTGAGGTTGGAGTGGGGTCAATGGGAAAGGAGAGTGCAAGGTGGCGGGGAAGGGGGCTGGTGGGGACTGGGTACCCCTGAAGAGGCTTTGCCTTGTATTTGGGTGAGATCAGATGGCTCTGGAAGATTCTAAAGAGGATGAAAGCCCATTTATTTCCATTCCACTCTGGGATGTGATAATGTAATTTACATTACAGATAAGGAAACTGAAGTTCAGGGAGGTGAGTGACTTGCTCAAGTTCGACAGCCAGTAACTGGGAAATCTGGAATTTACACCCACACGTTTGTAGCTGCAGAGACAGAGCTCCCAACCCCTGTACTATCCTGCTAGTGACTTACTCAGAGTCCTCACTGGTGGCCAATTAGGCCCTGAATTCTCTAAGCGAACCACTCCTTAGCCAAGACTGAACAGGGCAGTGGGCTACTGAATTACCTACTAAATATTGTCGGGGCTCACTCAGCAACAGACACCTCCCTTTGTAAGCAGTCACTAGTCTTCTAATAAACCTCTGTCCTTGGTCAGTGACCAGCTTGCTATTTAACTTAAAGGAATCGCGAATGTCAATGTTTGGCAGCCTCAGTTCGCAGTCGGGCAGGCTAACGATCAATACGCTTGGTGGCTTTTTCCTTGGTCAGTTTGCTTATCAGCCTTTGGGGATGTGGTAGAGTACGGTGCTTTCTCCTCAAAGAGGAGGGGGTCCACTGCAGGGGGTTAGTGGTATCCTTTTTAGGAAGGTTCTCAGTGCCAAAATTACCTTCTGCCTAAAAGAAGAGATACAAACAAAACCACGTGCGATAACATTCTCGGAAATGCCTTAAGTCTTAAAGGAGTTTAAAAAATTTAAATCTAAAGGAGTTAAAAAAAAAAATCCCTTTCAAACCACACCTTGGTGAAGTGATTTCTCTTATTCCCCGTTTCCCCCCCCACCCCCCACTGTATTGCAATACACTGAATGGAATGAATTTTCAAAGCACTGCAGGGAAGTTATGCCCACAAATCCCTTTACCAGTAATGGGATTTGTGTACCTATCTCCCAAGAATGCTCTGAAAAGTTACTTGCCTGTATCCAACTTCCAGCTTGCAGCTTCCAAAATGGTTGCAAAGCTCATGGTCTGGGGAATGACACGGAAAAGGAAGCACGAGTCACAGATAGGATACCAGAGTCCTGGCAGAACCACTGCAGATGAGAGGGGGCTTTGGAGAAATACACCTGCATTGACACTTCTACCTACACACTCTCATCTTTCAGCCATGGTGCTAACTAAAATAGGGATTTTGTCTCTGCCTTCCTAATTCTAGTCCTTCACAAAAGCACGGAGGCGTTCTGTCCCCTCCTGCATGTCTGCCATGAGAACAAGGTGACACTTGCGTGAGGCAGCTCTGAGACCAGGGAGCAGTGTGTTCTCGAGACAAGAAGAATCCACATGGAGGGACCGCTGCATTCATCTACTCTCATGACAGGCTCAGGATAGTATAGCAAGTGGGAAGTGGTACGAGATTAATCAATTCCTCTGTTGGGAGGAAACAAATGGGGCTCCTTGCAGCTTCAGGATGCACACCCCCCCACAACCGCCTGCACCACTGGTCTAGCTCCTGCCCCTGGAGTCACACCCGCTGCCGTGGTGGGTGTGCTGTAGGAGGCGACTCTGGACACTGCAGGGTGTGGTGGCTGGTGTGCCCAGGTGCCCTCTAACAAGGCCCTTTGCTCTCGGCATCACCAGGCAGATGGATCCATAAGACAGACACACATGCTCACAGCCACTGTCTTCCTTGTGCAGAGTCTCCAGGAACGCGCCCTGGAGGACTGGCGGTGCCGGCCAGGCATCCCACTGTCCACCGAGCCAGCCCATCCTCGGGCAGATAAACACATGCCTGGAGCCACTCGCCACACACGTGATCATTTCCCACCCAGACTACCCCTTTCCTGCTGCTATTTTTCCCAGGAAGGAAATAAAATAAAAGCCTTTCTTTCTCTAAGAAAGGACCCATGTGATCAACATATCTTTAGAGAATGATAATATCGGTAGGTTTTATTCAGCAAATAAATCATGGTCTTGGATTTTAAGAGCTTTTGTGATAGCAAAACACATCCCCACGATCCACACACATACACCAAACGCATCTTTCTTCTCCCTCCGAAGCTTGTCATACAGTGTTGACAACCCAAACAATATTTGTCTTTCTTTAAAGAACAGCAACCAGCAGCCCCGTTAAAGAGGGGGCCGGTCCGCAAGACTACTTACTACAAAGGAAAGGCAATGCAGGCTGCACGCGGTATGTGGCCACCGGAATCATAGGAAGCAGACATTATGAATGTTTTAGAGGATAAGATGTTATATCGATTGGTAGATGTGCAATGTGTGCTGGAACAAAGAGGGGGAACTCTCCCGTGAAAAACAGGCTTCGCAAGAGGCAGTGGGGAGGGGGGCCAGGGAGGTGGCGATTAGGGCACTGGCCGTACTCTGAGGGCATGTCGCTTCCCTCCGCTGCAGCGAGGGAGGAAAAGCATATCTGGATTCATTTCCCTTCCTGAGTTCCTGGGCAGACCCCATCAGACTGCTTCCAGTGAGCCTTCTGATGGAACTCTGGAGCCTCCAGCCAAGGAGCCTGAAGCCAGCAGCAAAGCCAGGGGTGCCTTAGGAAAAGGGGAAAGGAGGAACCATCTCCCTATCCTGGGTCTTTGAGAGAATAGACCCATTCCTATCAGGGTTCGAATCCCAACGCCACTGCTCATAAGTGGCTGACCTTGTGCAAACGAACTGACCTCTCTGAGCTTCAACTCTCCTTAGCTAGAATAAAAAGTTAGCATTTTTGGAAAGTACGGGCTCCGGGTCCAACATTGTGTTAAGGACTCTACGTGCATTATCTTATTTGCCCTTTGCAATAAGCCTAGAGTAGTTACTATTCTTATTCCCATTTTATAGATGGGACACTGGAGGCGGTATGGGAAAGTCGCCCGCATCGAGAGGGCTCATATGTGGGGCAGCTGATTATAGAACCAAACATGCACTTTCAGCCACTGTAATTGTGTCACTATGGGAAGAGGGGTGATCAAACAGACCTTATGGGGGTGTTGTCAGTATAAAGGAGGCAGGAGTCTGGCAGTATCAGACACATAGGAGGCACTCAAGAAATGTGTCACTTTTTACTGGGTCTTGGGTCATTTTGTCATTACAATGAAAGCCATAGTAACTAATGTTTAATTGAGCCCTTAGTGTGTGCCAGGCACCAATTTTATCAGTTTTGTCTATTAATTTCCCATTTTGCAGATGAAGACATTGAGGTTCAGAGAGCTGGAGTAACATGCAGCTGGCAAGTGGTAGAGGTGTGACTTGGACTTGAGCATGACACCTAATACCTGAGCACTGCACCATTCCAGCTCATAGCAGGACAAGTGTCAGCCCAACTCCAAGTGCCAGTGAAGACTGGGGATGTATATTCATCTAGATATTCTTCCCCCATTTGCCTGAATCCCTTTTCAGAGAAACCTTTTTGGCTCCTTTTTTCTGTAACGCAACAGAATGGCAGAGCCACAGTCATGATGGGCTCACAGGTCATCTGGTCCAGACTTTGTACAGATGGTTGTCACCTTGAGCCTCGCTTTCATGAAATGACTAGCCCAAGCTCAAGACAACCAATGACTGGCTAAGCCAGGATTTGAACTTTGGTCTCCTGACTGGGGCTCTCTCTCCTGTCCTTTTCTATCTCCTTAAAGACAGAAAATTCTGAGATTTATATGCAATGCAATGTCTTATCAGAGAAAATGAGGGGACTGCAGTGAAACCTCCTTCTCTCCCCTGTTTAAGGGTTTTATTACTTCTATTTGCTAGAGATGAGCAAAAGTAACTTGTTTATAAACTGGTTAACAAAAGGGGCATCCTGATCCTTCCCGATCCTGACTTCATTACATTGGGTTTCTATGACAAATTACTTCTACTGCAAAAGCTCATTCACAACAAGAATCTAAAATCATCATTTTTCTAATTCCACCCGGTCCAAGGACGCCATGGTCGATATAGACACGGCTCCCTCCTGCACATGAAGTTGGCAATATTTCAGGAGTGAGAAATGAATTAGAGAAATAAGGATGCTGAGCAAATCCTGTATGTAATTCTCATGTCAATTTCGTCATTTGTTCAGCAAAGCCAAATTAGGCACATGGGGAGGCTGCCAGTGTTCCTTTCAATTTTTAATTTTTGACATGGTTCTCTCAAGGATTTTTTTTTTTAACTCAGAAATAAGAAATCTTGTATTAGCAAATTGGGCTTGATCTTTCTCTTACCTGGTTTTTTAGTCAAGTGGATTTTATATGCCTAACCTGAAACATTTTAGACGTGATCTTAATGGAAAGAAACATTGCATTAAAAAATTAGTTCTATCTCTCAGAGCCTGATGACACAGTGGGAAATAAAAATCCCAGGAATGCGATAGTCCTGGTCCGCTGATATTTTTAAAATCAACATGGTCAACTTCTTACTGAGAGAAAGCTTATCTGGAAGAAAAAAAAAAAAAAGATGCTTCCTTTTTGGAAAGCAAGCCACCTGTATCCATAAAAAAAGAACCACATTTTCATCTGCAATTAGATAAGTGACACAATTAGACTTATTTTGAGTTTGTGACAATTTACTTAATAGAGCTAATTTCAGGGGTTTTATGTGACACTCAAGTCCCACACATTTCTTTTCCGTTAAAGGTACATATTTCTCTCAACAGGTAGCAACATTGTAACTGCTGTGGCACTTTGGCTTATACAAAGCACTGCGATGACAGCAGAAAGATGTTCGACATTGTTCATTATTAACCTCCCTCCTCTTTTTGGCTTGTGCTTCCCCCATCCCCCTCAATCTCTGGAAGATCTTAATCCAGGTATAACACAATTCACCTACAGGTAGGGGCTGGTGTCTTTTCTGATACAAGCCTGGGAGAGAGATTCTCCCTGACTTGCATGTTCGGAGTTCCAGAAAGTTGAACACATTTGTGAACTTCCCCCACCTGTTTTCATTACTTAGCTCTTTTAGGCTTAAGTTCCTACATGTCCCCTACTGGTCTACTGTTCTTACCTGATGATCAAATATTATAGAGTATCAGTAACTTCACATGGTCTATTTTAAATACATTAATCACTTAATACAACAGTGCTAGAGACAAATACTTCCATCATAGCTACATTTATAGCTGAAGAAACTATGGGAGAGAGATTGAGTAACTCGTTCAAGGTCTTTGTGTCAATAGTGGAAGAGCAGAGTTTTAAACTTGGGGACCCTGGCTCAAAGCTCTTAAATGCAATGCTTTCTGCCTCTTCCAGAACAAATGTCAAAAAAAGAATGCTGTCTTGTACCTGAAGGCTAGAATCTCCATTTCAGGCATGCTGGGTAAAGCACACTTTTGTGGAAACAACAGAGCATGTTGGTTAGAGTAGCTTTGGAAACAAGCAGATCTGGCTTCAAATACAGGTTGAGGCCTTGGCCCACAGTCTCTGTGAGTCTCTGGGAAAGTGTGCTGTTTGTTTTTTGATCTCTCAGACCCTCAGTTTCCTGATCTGCAAAATGGGAGTGTTAAAATTCCCTCCCTTACAGGGGGACTGTCCCACTAAACGAAACCAGGCAGGCAAAGCATTTAGCTTAGCTGGACACAGAGTTAAGAGCTCAACGAGCAGCAGCAGTTCTATGGACTAGTTGGAAATAACATTGTCTGTCTGGAGACGAGCATCTTTCAGATTCCAGATGGCTAGGGTTATGAGCAAAGAGTCCATTCCTAACCTGGAGATGGCCGGCCTTCTGAATTAAAACTACAGAATCCTGTGTAGGAAAACAGGGATCATGTCCTCCAGGCTCATTACAGAAGAGGTTCCAGAGACCCAGAGGGGTTAAATACCTCGGCAGGGAGGCTGCACGTCGTCATTTTTGAGAAACCCAGATCCCTGATCTCATTCGCTTCCACCTTACTGCCCTGACTCGAAGCTGTCCTCTCGGAGTAATGCTTTAAAGAGGAACCTCAGACCTGTTGACCTGAATCACAAATTTCGTGCTCGTGTGATGTCACCAGCAACACCAAACAGCGGTTGGGAGGTGCAGTTGGGGTGGGAAAGAGAATGCTTCATGACGTCCACCAACCTTCTCCAAAGCAACCACAAATATACAATCTAAGTAAAAACTGGGTACTTCCTATGCAAATGTAGCTTCCAGGAAAGCCCTCAGACCTCCCTTTTTATACTGCGATTGCTGCCTTGAATCTTCTATGTTAATATTCTGGAGAGCCACTACATAACACTGCATTAAATAGCAATATTTTCTGCATTTAACCTGATATCTGTAAATTCAGGGTGCTCGCGCGATGAGCCTCGACACTGTAACAGGACAAAGGCTTGTGTCGCACGGGAGAGCTGTGTTAGTAAGCATTTCCTAATGCTCCTGGTGCTGAGTTAGGCGCTGGGCACGCAGGGATGGCTCAGACACTGCCGCCCTCAAAAAGCTCACAGTCCAGGTCAGCAGTTTTGGGCTGTGGTTCCCAGATGGGCACCAGCTGCATCCCCTGAGCACTTGTTAGAAATGCAAGTTATTGGGCCCCTTTCCAGAGGTGCAAATCAGAAACTTCAGCAGGGGTGGGGCCCAGGTATCTATGGACCAAGAGCCCTGGAGGTGATTCTGGTGGATGCTCATGTCTGAGCACGACTGGTCTTGTGTGAAGCAAGGCTGACAGCAACTAGGGAAAAGGAACCTGACGGAAGGAACAAGCTTCCCTTGCCTATTTCCATGAGAGTGGAGAAGGTGAGCCCAGACCCTCCCTCTGGGTGCACTAGGTCTCTGTCCACACTGGCAGGATGTCAGAGACAGTCCAGAAGATGTCAGATGGAAAAGAGACATCCAAGCCAAGGTGGAAAGATGGAGAAAATGCCAGACCCACACTTGGCCCAAAGAGAAATGGAAAAGCAGGTAAAGTTTCTTCTTAGCATGTCTGCTCTCCTCCCATTATCTGTTCTATGTCCGTTCTGGCTGCCTGAGATGACCAGTTATCAGAGAGGCTCACTGCCACCACCCAGCTCAGCAGGGTCACTCACATGAAGGCTTTCCCAGCATGATGCAAGTTTCCTGGACTCCCATCCGATTCTCTCAGAGCAGTGCTTCCCAAACTATCAGCCACTCCAATAAAACCTAAAACAAATCTTTTGGAACTTGATATATGAATTCACCCCTAGCCCTCCCTTTAACGACTGCACATTTTCTACCATTGATGGATGTGCAATTATAGAGGAGATTAACGATTTCAGCCAAACGTATAAACGCTAAGGGTGGAAATTTTAGGCATGATGCCATGGAGCAGGGGAGATATTTCTAGAGAGCAGGTATTTCGGACGGCAGTTCTGAGAAGGCAAGAGGGGCAGGCTCCCCCCTCTGCTCACCGGTCAGCCCTGGCCGTGGAGGTACTGACGAGTGGCAAATGGGCCTTGGGGGAATCTCTGCTCTGTTTGGCAGAATGACAGGATCCCCCTTCCTGGGGTGGCACAGAGCCACCCAAAACCAGATGACCCACTGGGGTAGCATGATTGGTGGGGGCATCTTATTGTAAACACCTGCCTGTAAGCACTCCCAGGGCAAAGTACTGTTTTCTATAGTTCAGGAGGCTCAACTCAGGAGTTTGAGCTATGTATTAGCTTAGGACCAGGAGGGGTTAGCTTCACCTGGCTTAAGTAGAGAAGGGAAGTCACTGGAAGGCTGTGAAGATAGCTCATGGAAGTAAAGGAGCAGCAGGCCAGTCAAGCCCTGGCTTTAATCTCTCTCAATGGACTTTCTCCATGAAGCGGGGACAATGGCCATGCACACTGCCAGACTCACATCCCCATGCCCTCGGGCCCCCAAAGAAAAGAGAGCTTCATTTTTTCAAAGTCACTTACAGACATCCTAGGCAAGGACTCTGGTGGTCTTGGCTGGGGGTCACTGCAGCCAGCAAGGAAAGGTAACACCATGGACTCTGTCTGGGAGCAAGGTCTGACTTCAAGAAGACATAAGGAGTGTTGAGTACAGACCTGGCTGGGCAGCAAAATTGCCAGACTCAGCCAATAAAAATACAAGATGCCAGTTCAATTTGAATTTCCCAGGCAATATATGGGGCATACTCAAACGAAAAGCATTATTTGGTATTTGTGCGAAACTCAGATTCACCTGGGCATCCCACAGGGCACCTGCCAACCCTGTGACCAAGGAAACTGATGTGAGCCATTCAGGTTCCCCATGTTGTGTCTACCACAAGTTGTTTAACATCGTGAGGAGCTACAGAGTTCTTTCTAGAGGAAAGCCCTGTCCACGCCCAGAGATACCCCCAGCCCCTTCTCCACCATGCGCTGGGATAGCTCTCGGCCCAGATGAGAATCTGACTGTTTCCTCTGTAGAGCACAAGGGTTATTCTTTTTATCAAACACACGGATTCCTGGGTGGGACTTAAGGAATTTATCAGAACATTCAACTAGGATCAAATTGTGATTCCACTCCTGTCCAAGCTCCTGGAGACATCTGATACTGAGGAAGCCAGCGTGAGGCTAACCAGCTGGTCAGTGCCCAGTTCTAAGGCTGGGTGTTGATTCCCTCCTCTTGGCAGGCTCACTGCAACCAGTTTGTAAGCCGTACTGCTCCTCAGTCTTGGCTAAACATCTGGAACCTGAAGATCTCTGCAAACTCCATTTTCGCCAACGGTGTTGATTCTTATAAATATTTACTAACGTTGCTCTGCAGTCAAGGCACAGCCATTTTTTCTCTTCCTTCTGGAAGGAAGTTTATTACACAAAGTAATAGGTGATGTCTTCTTAGTACCACATAAATCTGCAGTACCCGTGTGCTGAACTTCTGAGACGGCAAGAACAAACAGTTGTCGCTGAAACATTCCACACACAGAAAACAAGAAAACCAGCAACAAAAGCAAAATAACAAACAAAACTTATATAGAGATTTATTCTCTGCTAGAATCCTTGGTACAAGATAGAGCAGTCCAGAGCTGAAGTTCTATTATATTTCTTAAAGTAGGAAAACCAAACAATTCTATGTTCTATTTCTTTAGACGACACTTTCTTATTCTGGTGATCAGGAGTGAATTTTTCAGTACCAAGTATCCAAGAAAGATCTCGTATTTGGGGGGTATACGCACAACCAATCTCAGATTTAGGATACACAAAGCTAGTGCAGGGGCGAGGTCAGTTCTAGGCAAGATGTGGAGCTAAGTACCTTTTCCTTTGTGTTCTCCAACCTGTTAACAGAAGTGATGATGCCTGAAAAACTTCGGGTAAGTTTTATGACAGGTTTAGTGAAGTAAAAAGCTGGTCTAGAGGCTTCTCAGCTGCATGTCTGGATTGAAGGAGAGGACTATATTTCTTTTTCCTGGGAAAGCCCCATGCACTTAGGATAAACTCCTTAATGAAGTGCCAGTGATCTCAGAGTCGACCTTCAATGTCCCTTCCACATAGCCCCTGCTTCATATCACGGTCAGGAGCCAACTCTCACTGGGTGAGGGTGGCTTGGTTCTCTACAGTCTTTCTGGGACGTGTGTTTCCAGGTCATCTCACATGTGTGCATGCATGAGTGTGTGGGGGGGTGGGAGGGTGTAGCTCATTTCCTGGCAATTGTACATGTGACTACTTTGTCCATGGGAGGGATTGTTTTAATAAGTGGCTTTAGCTCATGAGTTTATTTTTGCTGAGATGGTCCCATTCTATACTCCTAATTTGATTATCTTTATTTCATATAGAAACTGGAAGCTTGATTGACCCCTGAAGAGATGCTGAGTGGTTCTATTTGGGTGTACTGCTGGATCTTCTGGAAGGGTAATGATTAAGAATGTCTGGTTCGCTACTGTACACCCAGAACCTAGCACAGAAAAAGTCTCATGTAGCTCCTTCCTTTGCCAAGCACTGTGCCAAGGGCTATTTAAGAATGATCTCATTTAATCTTTACAAAACCCCTATAAAACAACAACTAATACTGTGCCCATCTTATAAGGAGGAAACTGAGTCATAGGGAGAGGCAAAGTATCCTGCCTATGCTCACATAGCTAGTAAGCAGAAAAACTGGAATTTGATCTTGAGCGTCTGGATCCTGGAGCCTGGGCTCTTACTTTGCACCAGAAAATAACTGTTTTATAAATTAATGAGTAAGTAGATGGCTAGGAAGTGTAGGATTAAAGGAATTGGTGACAAAACCGTGGTTTTTACCCTTAGTTGTCAGACCCAGAATTCACATAAAATTCTCTGAACATACTGTCCATTTCTGCATTTCTCATTCCGACTCAAATCTGTGACCTTCCACACCCGCCGCTGCTCAGGTCGACTTCACCCTCCAGAAAGTGCGTTACTCCTACAGTTCTATCACAGAACTCTCTGATACGGGACCGCTGATTGCTCACCCCCCGTGTCAGCGGATGAATGTTTAGGGGGACACCGCTTCCGACTGCTATCGGCATTTCTGCAGGGGTCCTCAGCCTTCAAAGGAATTGTAGGCCAAACCCCCTGATGGAACAACAAGCTTCTTGTTGTTGTAACTACCCCCAGAGATCCAGAAGAGGCCCACCTGAGTTCACACTTCGAGAAGAGCCAAGAAATGTGAAAGATCCAAACTGCAATCATTCTCCAGATCACTCAACAGACCACTGTGATTTAGAAGTTGTTTCTTTTTTTTTTCTTCTCAGTTTACCACTCCACTCCCCACCCCAGCTCCGGGAAGGGAGTGTCACGCCCTCCGAGTGGAGATGGGAGCTGTCTCAAACAGGGAGTCCAAACCTCGACCTCAAGGCTCGTTGGCTAATTAAGCCTTCGTTGCTGGATGATTCTACTCCCTGTGGCAGTTATTTTAGTTTAAACAACTTCTGGGTGGTCTTTTCCTGTTCAAAAACTTGCCTCCATCTTTTCATGTGTAATTTACACAAATAAATCTTGAATGGTGGAATTTCTGCCAACCTCCAGGACACGTGCTTCTCTAATTCTATACCAAAAAGACAGCCTACTTGATCCACAAATTTGTTTGCTCTTGTAACTCATGCCGAGCCAGGAGACAAGAAGGAAAGTCAATTTGCATTCTACTCTTCTCCCTGATCAAACCCCCCAAATCCAGTACTCAAGGCTTCTATTTGCCACAGAGATTGCAATTTTCAATTCCCGTCAGAGATATCTGTGGTTCTCACCATCGCATCATCTGTTAATGTCCACTGCCCGTGAGGCATAATTACCCAACACTAAAACACACGGAAAAAAACAAAAAACAAACAAAAGAAGAAGAAGAAGGAGAAGGATTCTACTTTCCAGACCAATTTCCAGGAATTGTTACTAAAGACAAATGTCAAACACTTTTCCACTTTAATCATTTTCAAAACTTTTAATGAATCTTCTCTTTTAAACAAATAATGCCATTAGCATGGATGCTATGCAAATGAAATGCAGGGCCCGCATTTTTTGGCTTCCTTGAAATTGTTTCAGAAACCTGATCACATCAAATATTTTTCAGTTTATGCAAAACAGAACCTCTCAATACATTTTTTTTTTGAAGAGTATGTAGTTTTTCATTTGCATGTTGGTCCCAAGTGGTAAATTTACACTTTGAATGTAGGATTAACAAATTTCCATGTCTGAACTGCATTTTGAAACTTAATCAGAAAGAAGTTACTTTCAGATGCCAAGAGCCTTAAGAATCTGAAATCGAATGACCTTAAAGGTACCCGGAGGCCGGAGTTTAGCCCGCAGACGGTGTCTTGGAAACCCGCGTTCCCTTAGGAAGGCCATTGTGGGGGTTACCTATTTCATCCAGAGGTCCCTCAAAGGCAGATCTCGGGTCATCTTGTGGAGAACGCAGGGATGAGAATACATTCTCTGCAGCTAAAAAAACCATTCAGATCATCCCAGATGATCTGAATCCCGCATCCCGCAGGTCTGCCTCCGAAACCCCTTTTCAAACTGCTCTTTCTCCGTCGGGCGGGCAGGCCGGTCGGTGCCACCGTCTCACTGTCAGTGAGCAGTGCTAGGGCTTGGGAGAGTTATGCACGATCACACTCACTGTAGCATCAACTATTTTTTTCTTAATTGTCCTGAGATCCTAGAAAGGAAACAAGCGTCTGTGCTGACAGAGGAGCTCAGCGTGAACTCTCATTTTTCACATGGAGCTAATTAAAAACTGAAATTAGTTAAATATGGAAATGACACTTGCAAGCACTTTAGTAGAATTCTGGCAAAATCCCTCTGGAGTGCTGTGACATTACCTGCTGCTTCGAAACTCCCCAACTGAATTTCACAGTTAAAAGGCTGAGCAAAGGGAAAGTTATTATTGAGATTTCGGATTCAGAATGTGTCTGTAAAAGTCCAAATTAAATTTCACGGCTGGCCCTTGAGTGGCTGGCAATGTATAAGGCAGGCCAATGGAGTGGGCCGCTAACAATGTCCCTGCAAGAGGACGCTCCAATTACCCCTCTTTAGGCACGGTGCTGTGGGTGGCCCAGTATGACAATCAGAAGGTTAACGGATGTATTTCTCTTGGAATCTGACTCAAGGCGCTTCGTGCGTGCGCGTGCGCACACACACACACGCACATTCCAACGCAGAAAAGAGGCTAGACTCATGCAAGGCTGTAGGATGGCCCTGATTGTGAAAACCAAGCAGGCTCCTTAGGGGTAACAGGACACTTTTTACATATGAATTCTCCTCATGGGTTGGTCTGTCTAGCTATAAATGTATATGCATATATGTTCATCTGTGCATATAAATGGGTATGTACATATATGTATGGGTGTGTCTACATCTATCTCCTTCTGCATCTGTCCATGCCTAATAGGCATTTCACAGTTTTCACTCTGAATGGCAATATACCATCACAAAGAAAGGAACTCAGCTTCTGTCTTAGGGGGAAGTGAGAATAAACAGCCTTTCCAAATGGACCAGGGTGAAGAGGAACCTTCCAGAGAAGGTAGGAACAACACCGTCCAGGAGGCCACGTCCCCCTTAACAGGCAAGAGCAGTAGTATTTGCTCAAGGGCAAATTACGGTGTTTGTACATGTGCGTACAATTTAATTAAACCCACCGAAGACGTGTCTGCTGGCCCTGGACCTGTGGCGGAGTATTTGGGAAGTCCAGGCACTCTCCAAACAACTGGAGTGTTGTGAGTTTATTGTTTTTCTGACACCCCATCCATTTGCCCTTGAGGCACTCCCTCCCCCTGGACCCTGGCCACGACGAGGCAGGCACCACGCGTCCCTGCCCGGGCAGGCCAGTGAGAGGCGCCTGGTGGTGCCAAAGCCAGCCCCGCTCCGTGAGTCGGCTGGCAGCAAGCCGCCAGCGGGCTGGGCTGCCAGGAAGAGATCTCTGGCAGCTCCAGCGCTCATCTTGCCATCACACTCGGGCTTTGCTAGTCCGAGGCCTGGAAATCATTGCGGCTTACCCAGCTGGATGGGTGGAATGCTGCAGCTGTACCATCAGGCTGGCTTATTTTTATTGAATTTTGAATATCCAATTTCAAAGCAATTCAAATGAATTTGCCCAAGGCCTCGGATCAGCGTGGTTGCTGACACTCTCCGCAGTAGGGTTTCAAAGTTCATATTTCTAAACAAAGGCAAGATTACAGAGGCTTTCCTTGTCAGGACCAGCACCTCTAAAGCACCCTCTCTAAGAACTCTATTAGGTCCCATGCTGACAGCCGCGACAGCTGTTCGGCTAATCCAGGGCCCTCACGAGTCAGGCTGTGGCGGGCAAGCAAACTTTCTCTGTGGAAGGAAGAAAGAGAGGGGAGTGTGGTGGGGGGGGTGTCGAATAGGATGCAGGACACAGAGGCTGGCACGGGCAGGGCCGCTGACAGAGCGTAGGCTGGACAGATAAAATGTGCCCAGGCGTGGCCCGGAGCAGGCCGTGGGGGGCAGGGGCGACCCCAAGGTCAAACTGTGCCCCCATGCCCTGCCCATCAAAATGGCAAATCAAAACAAAGAAACACTATCCCTGCTCTAAGATGACTGAAGGGAGGCAGGAACCCTTCATCTCATGGAGTCTCTCCTCCAGCTCCAAAAATCTGTCTCTCCCCCCACCCCCACCATCCTAATCCTGCTACACCCATGCCTGGAAGGCGCAGCCTTTAAATGCACAGAAGGAAACTTAACCCCCTGGTAGAAGACTGTAGAGTTGCAGAGAAAAACAGGCTTCCTGAGAAAAAGCCCCACGGGCATCTCAAGGCCGAGGGAGGCTGCACGTTCCAAGCACAACCTGCTCTCTTTCCTTTCAGTATGACTTGGGAGATATTTAGGGCTTGGCACGCACTGAAAACTGTTTTTAAGAAGCCTTGGGACAAGACCAATTCAGTAACTACTGGTGTTCACAATCTGTCAACTCCTCCCCTCAGGGGTTAAAAAAGAACCAAACAAACCCTGAGAGCAAAGAGCAAATTGGGACACGAGGGGAGTGATACTACCACGGGGCTTCCCGGGCTTCCCGGGCTTCCCAGAGCAGGCGCCTGATCGCTCTCCTCAGCAGCGCACCCCCGCTGCCAGCAGTGCGCTTGGCCGCGAGGAGGTACCTACTGAGTATCTGTGCAACAGGATTGGCGTCTTCCGTCACCTGGGGCGCAATGCCGGTTTTAGAGTTAGAAAGACTCCTAATATGGCCACCATTTAATTGTCCCATAGCACTGGATAAATAACCTCTAGGCTTCCGTTTTCCCAACTGTAAAATATCCTTAACAATAGTACCTGCTACGTAGGATTGTTTTAAAGAAGAGATGAGACATTTAAAAAAAAAAGGTGAGATGAGAAGGGGCGCCTAGGTGGTTTAGTTGGTTAAGTGTCTGACTCCAGCTCAGGTCATGATCTCAGGGTCCTGGGATCTAACCCCTGCATGGAACCCCCACCTCAGGCTCTCAGCTCAGTGGGGAGTCTGCCCCTCCCCCTCCATCTGCTTTTGCCCCTTCTGGTCCCCCTGCTCATGCTTTCTCTTTCCCTCTCTCTCTCTTTCACATAAATAAATAAAATCTTTTTTTAAAAAATAGAGATGAGAAATTGAACAGAAAAGCCTGCTACCTTTTCAAAGGGGCAGATGTCAAGCTCTTCCTTTCCGTGTATCCAGCTGGATAAGTCACAAATCTTTGTACCTAATAATGTACATTCCCTTTGCATCCTTCCATGGAGTCTGCCTCTTAAACAGGAAAAAAAAAATTTCCAATATATAGGAGAACCTCTGTTTTTGAAAAATTGTGTAGTCCTTCAAAAGAGATTATTTTGTCTGCTCAATGCAGTATCTCTTGTGAACCTCAAGTGTACACTGTAAATGAAGGAGCCGTGATTGTCCTTTAAGGACTAGTTCTATAGACTCAGATACAGAGTAAAGACATGGAAACCAAAACGGAAAATAAATAGCACCAGGATAAAGCAAAAATCCCGAAGATTGAAGTAAAGAAAGGTTGCAGATGTCAAGAACCCAATGGCTGGAGGGGGCTGGGGGAGCTGGGTAGATGCTTCTGGAAACCAGAGGTAAGAACAGATACCCACAGGTCACACCCCTTTAGTGTACAACCCAGCCAGTTTTTAAATCATTTGCTCCTTTGGGCAACCAGTGCTGCTGGTTAGTTATCCAGTAGATGTTTTTAATTACAAGCTGCAAAAGTCATTCCGTAGCCCTGAAACCAGTGCCCTCATGCCTAAGAAGTGCTTTTTAATATTTATACATCTAAAGAGGGTTTGCCCTTCCAGACATAGAAAATCATTAGGAAGCCTTCTCAGGAGGATATAACTTTGGTCAAGGTCATGCACAAATCTAAACTTCAGATTTCCGCCAACGCTTACCAGTAGGTGCCACTTTTGTGCCACGAACCATTTTGAGTCTGCTTTTGACTTTATTTCTAGGTTATCAATTTTTAAATAGAGGAAAGGAACAAAAATATGCTTGTGAGACAATTCTGAGCATATAAAAGTTGAAGAAACTTTTCTGTTTTTCGTTACTTGGCATATCTATTTAATAGAGCTTTTTTGATTTTACTTTTTTCTTCCAGAACAGCAGATGAATGGGCGAACCAAGGAAACTGCACTCAAAGAAATGTCTTGTAACGGTTCTAACTTTGGTTTGGCATGTCACCTCTGTAACGATATCAGGGAGAGGAAATATTCCGTCAAAGCTGTGAGCATGGAAGGAAACAGCCTGGATGGTGTCCAAAGACATACAGTATCTTAGCAACTTCTGAAGTTCAGAAAAGCCAACATTTCAGTTCGGGAAGCCGGGCTGGTAGAAGCTCCATCCTCCTCAACCACCAATCACTGAAAGACACGCCTTAAGGTGGCAGTGGCCACCATTTTCAGGACCTGCTCCCCAAGCTGCCAAAATCGAGTGGCTGGCAGAGGCCAGGCAACCCTCTCTTGTCAAGAAAACAAAATGCTGCCATAAACATATGAAACCTGGGATACCAGGTAGGGTCAAACATACTATGATTGAAAAATGCCTTGCAGGAGCATCTTGCCCTCCTCCCCAGTACCCCCAACTCTGCAAAAGCATAAAACTGATGTCCATAGGAAGAAAAGGAGAGCAGGGACCAAGCATCATCTATTCTAAGAACTTCCCTCTAAGAACGGGGTTTGTGCCTTTGTCTCCTGAAGGGAGCGCTTTTTGAGAATCCTTCTTTCTCACTTATCTCTGGAGAATGAGAGACTCCAAACAACCACCCATTAAAGATGTCTTGGGCCTCACCTTATAACCCCTAGTCCTGTCTTCTGTAGCTAAGTAGTGAGTGTGTATTTGTGTGTGGCAAGGTCTAAATCGACTTATCCTACCTCTATCCTCAACATTATCCCCCAAATCTGATCCTGAATGTTAATCCTAACAATCTAATCCCTGACCACTGTCAACCCAGCCCAGTGTGGATCCTAGCCCTCAGATGACCCAGTATGTAATTGTTGCAAGAGCAGAAATCCCTGCCCCTTTCTACATAAAGCCCAGCTCAGATCACCTGTACTGAAACCATTCCTTACTCTTAGGCAATTAGATCACCAGGTAGGTGAAACATGTCTTTTCCAATAAAGAGAAGTGGGTGCTTGATAAGCCTTTTCTTTCCCTGCACACCTATTGTCCTTAAAACATCATTCAGTGATAAAATGGGAAAGTTTGTAAAGTCTGATTCTACTGTTTCCTAACTTTTCCATGACTTGTGTGAAAATAACTTAGGAAGTACATTCTTTGTCACAGAACCTCCAGCACCAACCCGTCCAGTGGACAGGGCTGATGGAACACATGTGACTGATCAGGCTTCATTCTGAATTATAGATACAGGAAAACTTCTCATAGTTCCCACACTTCCCGAGGATGGCCTCAAGGGACCCTGTCCAGGACAGAGCACCGTTCTCATCAGTTTAATGGAGTCATGCCTGGTGTCTCCAACCTCTTCCCACCAGATTCAGTCAGTGCCAAACCTGGACATCCGACCTCCAAAATGTCTCTCTTATAATTGCTCTCTTCTTGGGCTGTCCTGCTTCTGCTCTTGTTCTGTCCCTATTCCCTGCTCCCTGGGCTTTGAAACAGTCTCCTTGTTCTCCCTGCCTCTGGTCTTGAACCATTCCCTTTAGGCTTACACAGGGCTGCCAGACTGCCCTAGGATCCCGTGACTCAGAATTCTCGGCACATTGAACATCACTTCGGAATCAAATCCAAACACACATTTGTATGGCACGAAAGGCTCTTTGTCATCTGTCTTTTCTTTCTAGTTCCATCTCCATTAATATGTATTAATGTATACATTAATTCCTGTATATTTTTGGTTCAGTATTAATGATGTGTGGTCCCCTACAACATCATACTTTCCTGGGCTTTAATCACTGTGTTCTTTATTCATGAAATGTACCTCTCCCCCCTTGTCCTTCCACCAAACTGCTAGGTGCCCTTCCAGGTAGAAGTTAAATGACACCTCCTCTCTGAAGTATGCCCTGATTGCTTCAGATAAAGTCCTCCTTTTCCTCTCCCCACTCACTTCATACAGAACACAGTATGGTCTCCTTAGTGTTGTGTATAAGTGATTGTCTGTGCCTGTTTTTCCTATTTGTGCGATGGAGATCTGCTGGAGGGCAGGGACCTTGGTTACCCATCTCTGCTTTGCTGTGTTCCTGGCACTTCGAGAGAAGGAAGGATTCAGGAAACAATCACTGCTCATATGGGTAAAGGACAGAGTCAGTTCTCAGGAGGTGCCCTAGAATCCACTCAGGCTTAAAAATGAGGTTTAAAATTAAAATACCGAGACGGGGGTTCTCTCACATCAAAAGTCCTCAGCTGCCGGACTAGCTCTACATTCACAACTCAGTTTCTTCCTCCTCTCTTCTCTGCACTGTCCAATTCCTTTCTGGGATTTCTGGGGCAAGGATCCAAATAAAACTGCCCTCCTCCTCCAAGGGTGGGAAAGTCCCCTATCTGCTGTTACTCCAGTGATCAGGGACCCAAAGTTGTCATCAGTGAAGGAGACCCAGGAACACAGGGAAATCTGATCCTTTTCTCCTCCAGGCTCTGTTTTCTTGGAAACACTTATTTCTTTATGAAAAAAAGAAAGAGGAAAAGAAGCTCACAAGACCATGTTAAAGCAAATGCTTAGAAAATATTTTTGAAACATTTGGAAGTAATTTCTATTCACAAATTATCTCCATTCACAAAATGAAAAGGCAAATTATGTGAGCTGGATAAATTGAGAAAAGAAGAAATCAGACTTAATGCTGGGAGCAGAAGAGGAATAGGAAGAGAGAAAAAGAGAGAAAGACTAGTAATTCTTGCATTTCTATAGTAAGTAGAATTTTAAAGGCACTGAACATGTATTACTTCCTGTGAATGTTACAACCAATTCCAAGATGCTGGTAGGCAGTTAATTTTTCCAGAAGGCAAAAGAGAAAGTTGAAGCTAAATAAAGATAAGTCTTCCATCACCCATCAGGGCGAGAGCTGGGACTAGCAGTGAGAGGTATGGGAGAAGAGGGACAGATGAGAAAGAACATGATGGAAAGATGGAGAAGGAGTAAAGAAAGCCAATATGTCCAGAGGAAAGTGACAGGAGGGGCCCAAAGATTCACCCGGCATCAAGAGCTCATGGCAAAAATGGCACGAAGAGCACTGAAGCTGTTCTCGGCTTTGTGCTCTTGAGATACAAAACCTCAAGGGTTCAGAGGTTCAGAGGCTCCAACCCTGGGCTGAGTGCTTCTGACCATCCTGATGGTCATCCTGCTTTCCTTGTGATAACACGTTTCTCTAATTAATAAAAATGAAACAGCTACACATTATTCAAAAGTAGTTTGCTGATCACATACTGTAAGAGACCCACCAGCCACAGGCGGAGTGGGAAAAGTTCAGGATACAAACAATGCCAGGTCAACAGAAGAGAACTTTGGTAGAACTCATATTACTCCTCACTGATCCACCATAGGCTGCCCAAAGCAAATAGGTTGGCTAATCTAAAAATGACGTTCCTTTTCCTGTTACAGGCCAGCACGCCCTACAATTGTCCTCGTATTTCGTCCTAATGATAATCCTGCAGGAATGGGCATCATTATCCTTGCTTTAGAATGATAATCTGAAGCTAAGGCTGTTTAAATAATATCCAAATTTGAGTCCAGGCTTGGACAGATCCAAGTTCACATTCTTTCCACCTTAGTCCCCTGCTTCTAAAATTGATCATGAATTATCTCTACTTCTTTTCCTTCAGAGGCCCCTCTAGCTGTGTCAGGACAAAGTGAGTGAAGAAATCCTGAGAGCAGGAGAAGCACCTGCTAAATGTTTAAGGCAGGTGTTAGGAGCATAAGCAGGGTGCCTGCTAGAAGGAGCCCCAGGCAATGGGGGTCCCACCCTAGGCTGGCTCAGCCTGGTGACCCTCTGAGGTGTGCTCTAATCCCTTCTAACAATTACTGAGCACGTACTTTATACCAACCACTGCATCAAAAGCCTTGTATGCAACATCTGGTTTCATCTTTGCAGCTTCTCTTGGAGGTGAATGCCTTTATTATTACTATATTACAGATAACAAAACTGTCTCAGAGAGGTTAAATAACTGGTGCAAAGTCTTACGGGTGGTAACTGGAAGAGTGGGGACTCCTGCCCTATTCTCTCTGGTTCCAGCACATTGGCTGTTAGCCACTAAACACATGGCTTTCTTCATCTCCCACTGAGAAGACACTCAGGGAAAGCTTTCAAGTTCAAGAGGACGTGAACACAGTTTCGCAGTGCCAGCTCCACAGGATCTAGGTTAACCTCGGAACTGGAACTCAGGAGGCCTAACTTGGAAGACGCTCCTGCCCATCATTGATTGGATTTCTTTAAGCAACTTATTTGATTTGCACCCCAGTTTCTGCATCTGAAAAGTGGGACTAAAACGAAGATAATGTGTGTTTTTTGAAATATTGCAAACTCCCTAGAGAGCTGTTGCTATATTTGGGAGGAAAAGTACATACTGAGGTTAATAAGTCAGAAAAACTAATGGATTGATAGAAATTTAGAGGCATGAGGTACCTTGAGGATGACTCATGCCCCAGGAGCATATGGTTAAGTACCTCGATGCTTTGCTGAAGCAATTCCTGGCTGTGGGACCCTGGGCAGGTCACTTCACATGCCTGAGCCTCAGCGTCTTTACCTGTGAAATGGAGATAAAAACTGTACGACTCCACAGGTTTGTTGTGAGGATGAAAGAAGAAGATGTAGGCAAAGCTCAGTGACCTGCACGTAGTAAGTGCCGCGTAAATGCTCTATTTTGGCGGGGAAACCGAGGCCCTAGGAAAGTAATGCTTGTCCATGCTTCCACTGTGAGTTATTGGTAGAGGAAGGAACACAGGCCTCCTGGCTCATGCAACCTTGGACACATTCCTTACAATTTCTAAGGCTTAGTTTTACCATCTGTTAAGTGGGGACAATCTTTCTTGCCTTTACTGATAAGGATGTGGAGGGGAATTAAGTGAGCTATTCAAGTAAAACCCCCCACGTGAAGCATCTTTGGCACTCACTAAATGTTAGCTGCTATAGCTTTTCCTTCCAGTTGGATTTGAAAGATATCTTATCTTCAGGAATTAGGATGAAAAGAATCTTTTTCTCAGGGTTGTTTGTTGAGTCAGAGAATGAGTGGGGAACACCCATGCCAGAGGAGAAGCAAGTGTGCAGTGGACAAAGCCCAGACTAAGGGAAGCCCCCCCCGCAGAAGTCATAGGAATCTCATCCCCCAAACCAAACTGACTTCTCCTTGAGGCTCAGCACCTGGAATAAACACCTTAGTCCTCTACATGGGATTCTTTCCCTTTCTGGTTCTTCTAGAAGCTTCTGTCAGCTCAAGTCAGAAGCACGGCATTCTAGCATTCTGCAGCAGTGCGAATGTCACCGTATTTGGGGACTGACTGCCCGGGTACCAGCCATACCATTGTACTGACTAGCTGTTGCCCTGGACAAGTCCTTTCCCTGAGCCTCCGTCTGTGATGGTAAAGTGTGGACAATGATGCCCGTCTACCACATGAAATCATGAGGTGCCACACAAACGTAAAGGACTGCTTTCTTTTCACTATCATTTCCCACACCTTCTGCCTCCAGTCTGGAGGCAATGAGAAGCCAGTGTGACTGCCTTTAAAGAGCCAAATTTCCCTCCAAGTCCCCAGTACTTTATTTAAGAGGGAGCAGCCTTCTTTTCCATGTGTGGTCCTGTTAAGAGGAGGATGTTAGCAAAGCACTGGACAACTGTAAGTGGCTACTAAGGCTGTTTCGTGGTGAGAGGGATCTGCTACCGGGCTGTTTAGCCAAAGCAATGACTATAAAGCAGGGGGAGGTTGCACCAGACTATACAGATCAATGCCAGGTGCCCGATGGCTGAGAAGGGCTAGAAGGATGGTGTGAAAGCAGCGCTTCTGCCTCCTGACCTGCTTGGCTGTCAACAGCTCCATTTCTTCTTCCTCTCTCAGAGCCCCCTTTGTGTTAGAGCAGAACCACTAGCACCCGTGAGACTGGGCAGGACCCCAGTCCCCGGGCCCCTGCTTTTGCCTCAGAGGTGTCACATTTAGGTTTCTTTTCTTTTCTTTTCTTTTTTTAACTTGACAGACAGAGATCACAAGTAGGCAGAGAGGCAGGCAGAGAGAGAGGAAGGGAAGCAGGCTCCCCGCTGAGCAGAGAGCCTGATGTGGGGCTCGATCCCAGAACCCTGGGATCATGACCTGAGCCGAAGGCAGAGGCTTTAACCCACTGAGCCACCCAGGTACCTCCACATTTAGGTTTCTGTATGACATTTTCC
Organism: Mellivora capensis; assembly: GCA_004024625.1. Taxonomy (NCBI): domain Eukaryota; kingdom Metazoa; phylum Chordata; class Mammalia; order Carnivora; family Mustelidae; genus Mellivora; species Mellivora capensis. Next base: position 48,327 of record PISX010000177.1, read on the forward strand.
TTCAGTTTGGGACTTGTTCCTCTAAGGGTGATTTCATCTTTTAAGTGAACTTTTGAGGAAGGATGAAGTACTTTCTGCAGATGGTTCTGCATTTGAATAAGAGGAAACCATCACACCCAGCTCAGAATGAAGTGCTTGGTGTTACTAAGGCAGCAAAGAAGGCTTCTGAGAAACAACAGCAACAACAAACCAAAAAATAAACAAACAAACAAAATACCCCAAAACAAAAAACAAAAAATACTCCCTTTTTTAAAGCTTTGGAGGAAATCACCTAGTCTACCCTTATTTGGCACTGATGAGCAGGAAACATGTAATACCAGGGATGTAAATGGCTGTGGTAAAGTTAGTGTAGTTGGTGGTTAAAGGTGAAGAGACAGGAATAATGCTAGCATTCACCTCATGTGGTGGTGGCATGATTAAATGAGAAAATCCCTATATGGGCTGCTTAGCATATAGCAAATACTCAAAAATACCACTTGTCATTACCATGAAGATACTGTGAAGGAACCTGAGAAATCTGGGGTTATACAGGTTGAACTGTCTCCCCACAACAAAAGTCATTCAAGTCCTCCATGCCAGTATCTGTGAATGTGGTCTTACGTGGAAACAACTTTGTCAACGATCACGCTAAGTACGATGAGCTCATTAGGGTGGGCCCTAATCCAACACCTGACTGGTGTCCTTAAGAAAAAGGAAAATTTGGGCACAGAGACATACATGCACACAGAGACCGTGCCATGTGAGGACTGCAGTTTTGCTCCCATAGCCGAGGAGCTGCCGGAAGCTGGGAGAGAGAACTGGGACAGACCAGGCTCAGACCTGCAAGGCTCCGCTGACTCTTCACTTCTTCCCTTCTAGGCTCCAGAAGGGTGAGATAAGAAATAAACTTTTGTCACAAACCATTCATGTAGTGGTACTTTGTTATGGCAGTTCTAGCAAACGAAGACCCCTCTTCCCTGAAAGAGGTGCCACAGTGGACAAGTATATAAAAGAGATATCTTAGAAGTAGCTGTTGGATCTATTTTCAGCAGAGTGGAAGCCTGAGTGTAAAAATCACTATAAAAGGACACTGTTGGATTCTGGATTTATCAGACAATTCCAACCTTCTTTTCTTCTCTCTTGATTCCAAGGAGTCTAGAGAGATTTCCCTGGATTCTTTTGAAGCAAGGGACAGTCATGTGACATGATTCTGACTAATAAGATACAAGTAAAATCCTCTTAGTGTGTGTGTGTGGGGGAGGGGTAATTTAGGGTTTTCTAGATAAAAGAGGCAGAGATCTTGAATCTTTCTCCCCTCTTTCATCCCCACTTGAAGATGGATATGAGGCCTGGAGCTGCAACAGCCATCTTGTTATAATGAGGCAGCAAAACCTAGGGAAAAGAAATATAAAATGCTGGGAGGGGCAAAGCAGAGAAATAAAAAGAGTTCATGTATTGGGTGGCAACACTGAGCAGCATATATGGTGTCAGTTTCTGTCAGCCTGGGATACCTAGCTCGCTACGTGAGGAAAACAGAGCCTTGTTGTTCCACAAGTCACTGTTAGGATTCTTATGGTTGTCAGTTTATGATAACTTGTGGCTGAATGTCTCCCCTAACTGAACCACTTTCTTGACTGGCCATCCTGAGTAGGACTTTGAGCTCTCCTTCTGACTTTCAGTTTTATTTTTTTTATTATTATTTTTAAATTTTATTTATTTATTTGAGAGAGAGACAGTGAGAGAGAGCATGAGAAGGGAGAAGATCAGAGGGAGAAGCAGACTCCCCGTGGAGCAGGGATTCTGATGTGGGACTCGATCCCAGGACTCTGGGATCATGACCTGAGCTGAAGGCAGTCTCTTAACCAACTGAGCCACCCAGGCACCCATGACTTTCAGTTTTAAAGTGCATTTCATGCGTTTCTTACTTCTTCCTGTCTGCCCCCTCTTCCCACAAGCCCCGACACAGGGAACTGGTTAGGGAATGTGTCATCTTTCTGCTGTCAGGACAAGCTAAGGTTCAGCAGACCAGTGGGTGCATGACCAGAGGGACTCTATTTGCTCTTCTCTTGGGAGCATTGTCATTAAGAGTAGTTGCAAGGACTCCTGCGGGTTGGAGATACCTGAAATCAAAGTCACCAGGTACATGACTGTACGTTGATGGCAGTAAATATACGGGTAAAGACACGGACTTGGAGGTTAAATAGACCCATGCTTAAATTCCAGATCCCGACTACTGACCAGTGTCAGTGACTGTGGGCAAGTTACTCAATCTCTCTGAATCTTGTTTCTTAATTTTAAATAGAAAAGTTAAGTCATTGGGAAGATTAGATCAGACCTTGAATGTGAAGTCCCTACACATAGTAGGTCTTGAAGAAATGGCTGACATCTTTGTCCTTTGGAAAAGATCTAGATTCAAGGGTACTTGTCATTATACCTCCTCAGGTGAACCCTCTTCTTAGAGCACAGATTTGACCAGTTCAGTCAAATAACTTCTCAGAACTTAGCACCACGGCTTGCCTCTGTGAAGGGGATTAAGGACTCTGAGCATGAAAAAATAGCACCAGGGAGACTAAGCAACAGAACCAAAGCTGACCCACAGGGGGGCAATAAATAGGTCTGAGATCTCATTTTAATTTTGATAGTAGAGGGAGAAAAAAGTACACCTAAAGACATGATTATAAGTCAAGGAGAGGATGATTTCTCAACCTTCACACTATTGACATCTTGGGTTGGATGACTGTTTGTTATGGGGGGCTGGGCTAACATTTAGCAGCATGTAAATAGCTAATTTGGCCCCTCTCACTATCTTCCAGGAGTGCCCGTAGCATCTCCCCATTGTGACAACCCCAAATGTCTCTAGACATTGTCAAATGTTCCTAGGGGTGGAATGGGGGTGTGCTGAGCAAGCGCAAAGGGCAATGGAGGGCTGATGTACAAAAGGGTCTCTATGGGGGAATGTTACTGGTGTTAATAAGCAAGTGGTCCCCCATGCACTGTAAGCCTCCATAATGTAAAAAATAGCAAAAGAAGAAAGGAAAGAATTTTGCACATTTCTGAGCTCTGACCACATCATTAATGAGCAAAGGTCCAGGAGACTGGTTATTACTCCATCGAGACTGCAGAACAAGGAGTGATAATATTTGGACTATTTCATCAATCTGTGCCAAGGACTTCTTCAAATCAAGTCAGCTTAATGGGTAAAATATTTGATATTCTGTAAAAAGACCTAGCGGGTTCCAATCCATCCTTTTCACACAAAGCGCTATTACAGCAAAAAGAATCACAGGGAGAACAGTTGTGAAAAGGAAGCGGAGCTGGCGAAGGAGCCTCATCCCTGTTTTCTAGCCACACCCCCGACTTGAATACAGAAGGGCATCCCTCCTGTTACACGGGCAGCATTTGCAAAGCCCTCCGCTCGTCTCACACACCCAGACTATAAAAGATCTGTTAATTGATGTAGCTGCAGAATAGGAACATTTGCATTTTACTTTCATTCTCCACTACTCCCAATGATTTTTAGAGGGTCCTTCCCCATGAACATCCCTCCTCATCCTTCACCAACTACTTATAAAAACCCAATCTTAGAGACAGTTGCTACTCGTTTATACTTCTCTCAGGACCTTTTTGGGAGCCCTTGGTCTTGAGATTATAAAACACGGTTGTAAAAGATTCTGTTGTATGTACCATGAAGCACTGAAGAGGGCAAAACTGGGAAGAAAGGCTGTTCTGCATGAAAATATTCATACACATTATTTCATTATACACTTGAGAAATGACAAGTTGGTTTGCAAGAATAGTGTAAGATGTTCTCTTACAATTTTACCCATGGTTAAGAGCCTGTTCACTGGATTCCAAACTCCACTTTAAACTTCTCCTGGATGTCTTACAACTCTCAACCAATCTTCAAGTCCTAAAAGCAGGTGCGTTTCTCTTCTAAAGAGGCTTTCAGGGTGTCGCCAGCTACAGGAATGCTATTAGACAATAATGCCGTATTATCACGTGATTATTCTAACTGGCTGAGAAGTCGACTAAATTTAAGTGCCATTTAAAGTAACTCTCCACATTTATGATTGAACTATGGGCTTGCTGGGGATGCCCCCCACAACTAATGATCACACAAGCATGATATCCGATCTCCCATCTCCCTTCCTGGGGATGGTGCAGGAGGGCTCCAAAGGTGTCAGGGGTGGGCTTCTGAGAGCATCGTGATATTGCCTCTCATGGAGTGGAAAAGGCAGAGATCTGACATCTGTCTTAACCTGACCAAGCATAGAAAATGTTGCTGATTTAGGAGTCCCTAGAGACCAGCACCATGGCTTGGGGTCAAAAACTGGACAGGAATGGGATGTCCAGTCTGGCAGCTTGAGGCTTACCTCTTGCTCCCCTACAGCAGAAAGGAGACCAGAAGAGATGAGAAGTAGGATAAGGAGAAAAAGAAATCACAAAGTCATAATTACTACTAAATTGAAGCTCATCTACATGGTCAATCCGGATAATGCCTTTGGGCCAAAATTCTCTTGGTTAGTTTGGAAGCTTAAATTCCCCAGCTGAGCACACTGTTTGAGGCTGTACTCTGGGCACCTGGCATCTGAGAGGGTGTTTCACGCACTTCAGTCAAATGTTAAAGCATAGAAAATAAATGGAGACTTCGGCGTGGCGCAGAGGGAGGGCAGAGGGCAGGAGGGCGCAGGCGCATTCCCTGATGTCTGGCCCTCTCCGCCTGGATCCATAAACCAACGGCCAACCTCATCCATCTGAACCTTCAGCCTGGGTACAGTGAGGCAACCTCATTTGCAGAGACACGGGCAGCTGCATTAGAGTTGAAACCTGCTCATACAGTGAATATGCACCAGATTTATCATAATTTCAAACCTGCCTCTAACCAGCTGATCAAAAGGCAACCTTCTTCTTTGAAGATTTTCATTTGTAAGCTTCACTGCCCCAAATCAAAAAGGGCAACGGTACAGACTCCCAGGACCACATTCTGCATTTTTCAGGCAAGTGCCTTCAAGTCCTGGAGCTTGTCTATTTATAAGGGGGTATGCTGAGTTTCAGTGTATAACCCGATGCCTCTTTTGGTTCATGAAATTTGCACTGTGTACGAGCACGGTTACGGAGGCATTTTGCTAGCCTTTTAGAGTTCAGTTTTAACCCAATTCTGCTCTCCTTTTTCTCCACAGACTTTCATACAAAATCCAGAATGAATGCCTCAGAAGGGGTCTTGATGGGTTTTATTGGATCAAAGGGCCCTCTCATAATAAAGAAACCGCACAGAGATTTACTGACTGCATTAAAAAAAGAATGGCTTCTTGCCAGGGCTGGTAGAATTACATGCCAATAAAAAAAAATGTTTGGGCCAACCATGCTTTTAGAAAAGTGTATAGTGATTTAAAGATGGTGGGTTAATTTTTAATTTTTCTGTTCACCATTCTTGACACCACTCCTCGATAGATCTGGGTTAGAAACCTGAAGGACATATCAGGTATTTCTGTTTTCTTCATCTCCACAGTCAACACAATACAAATCACATCACAAATCTGCCTTTTCTTCTCTGGAAGGAGTCTCAGATTCACTCCGTTTCTCTGTTTCCATGGCTCCCCTTCTAATCTAGGCCCTCACCAATTCACATACTCACTGATTATGGTCAGAGTCTTTGGATAAGTCTCCCTGTCTTCTGTCCTATTTTCCAGTCTATCCTGACTCTGCAGTCAATTAGCAAATAAATATTTACAGAGCATCTACTAGGTAATTGACACGATAGCATGTCATAGTTTTATACTACCTTCCTGCTTATGAACTTTAAGTACAACCCTATAGCCAAACTAATCAAGTTCAGTCTTCTGCCAGAATTCTAGGTCATCCATCATCTGGTCCTGCTCTATCTTCCCTCCTATTCCCTTCCCTATTTTCCACCACTCTTCACTAAGCAGCCTTCTCCTTGCTGGCTGAGCCTCTCAACTCCCCTGCACCATGCCCTGTTGGTTCTGGCCTTTCCCCTACCCTGTTGCCTACAGTGCTTCTCAGCCCATTCCCACTGCCATTTCTCTCCATCCTTCCAGGTCTGGGTGGGCTGCGAGCTGCATCCACCAGGCCATCCTCGCCTCTGCCAGTCCCTGGGAGTTTCTCCCTTCTCTGAACTTTAATGGCCTAATTCCTCAATTGAAACCTTAGCATTGTGATTTTTTTTTTCTTTTGAATGAACGCCCAGGCAGCGCAAGTATCAATAGATAGCAATATCTGCTTTAAATGTCACACAGGAAGATTACGATAAAAGTACCATCATCATGATAACTGTTATCAATCATTTTTTTACAGTTGAGAAAAAGGAGGTTCGTGGCATTAACTTGACTTTCCCTAAAGCACGCAGTTACTAAGGGTTCAGATGGGAACCCAGCCAAACTAAATTCAGGGCTTTCTTCACGGGATTTCTCCAATGCCCAGCTGACCCCTAAAGTGAGGGAAATTGGGTTTTCCGATCCAGGCAAACAATGACACTGGAATTATGAAATTTCAATGAGTCATTATTTGGGTCAAGAAGGAACAGAGGCTGGGAATTCTGTGTTGACAGCATGTGCAAAAGAAAACCCATCTCAGTTTGAAATCAACTGTCCTCATCATGGGTGCGCTCCTACACCCAAGTCCCCAAACCCTTCTCAAACTCCTCCTGAAACTCTTCTCCCAAGACCCCATAGTTTCCTTGGCTGCAAAGGGGCAGGCTGAGCCCAATTCAGTTTCTTGACACCTACATCTCAGTCCTGAAAAGAAGGGAGGCCAGAGTGTGCTCAGGCTGACTTTGAGTTCAGGTATTAGGAAAGCCTCAGATGAATAGCTGAGTTTGCTTGAAATTAAACAACAAAACTGTACGGTCCTCAAAGCAACGTATACTTGTACGTGTCGGTGCACATACGTGGGTCAAAATAAGCTAGCCACCACCAGCACCCCAAACCACGCTGATTTCTCCATCCTGGGCTTCCTTGCAGATCCGAGCAGGCACCCAGGTGGAGCCTGACTCCAATTGTGACTCATTAGCACAGACGACTAGAAGTTTAAGGGAAAGTGTGTCATAAACAATGCTAATCCTGACTTAAGTGGGAGAAAGCGACCTTTCTCCCTTCCCTAAAACAAATCGCTGTCTAAGTCTGCGCAGGCCCGCTTTACTATTACCCGTTAATACGTCTGCAGGCAGAAGATGCAGCTGGGGCCCCGAGAACAGGCTCCACAGTCAGGCCGAACATAATCCCTCATGTAATGAAAAACCTATTTCTATTTCTGAGGCCTCACTACTCTTCATACTGAAGAGCCTTGTGCCTGTCACACGTTTATTGAAGCTTATTACTCATCTAGGCAGCGGGGCCCGGTTAGTATTTGGAATTATATTTTAAATCACAATTTTTCTATTATTTATTTTAGGATTCCAAGGCTATGGTGAAAGCATGTCAGTGTTACTCCTGATGCGCCTTCAAAGGCATTAAAGCCCCAAATCAAAATTCTTTTCGACACAGGGAAGCTTTCTGCATATGTGGCAGACCTTACGTCAAGACATCATGGTCTCCGGGTCACCCTGGTGGTCTGGGTCCTCAGGACTCTGCCATGATCACATGGCTCAGGGGAGCGATTCCAAGTCCCTCCCCATTCAGCATCAGAGTCCTCTTTCCTGGGCCACCGGCTTTGCTCCCTCCTCTCACATCATGCTCTTTTCTTTGGCTTTCGGAGATAAATGGATAGTCTCTTTGGAGGCTGGGGACGGGCATGTGAAGAGACAGGCTAAAACTGTAGCCTCATCATCCAGTGGAAAAATAAGAACTGGCTTAATCTAAGTTCAAGGATTTTTTCTGAGCTGACCACGGACTCTGAGCTCCGTTTTTCGCTAGGCCAAGGGTGAACATGTGGTTTTCTGGTTCTATAGAAGCCCATGGAAACGGTAATTGTCTCCCACCACTCATCGGGCCCCCTTCTCCTTTACATGCTCAGGAAAAAAACACACACACGCCGTATGTGCTACAGTGACTCAAAGGAATGCCTTCCTGTATTTTTGCCCCCGTGCACGCTTGCTTTTCCTCGTGATACTTGTTTCCCCCTCGGCATCGACGAAGATTCTTTGCCATTAGGGTCTGCACCCTCCTTGGCCCCATCACACGAATGACAATCACCCAAAACACGACAGCATTTGCACCATGTAAAGAACCCTCCCCACTGTTTTGCAGTGCACATCTCATTGCTTTTCATGTCTGGAGTCCTTCTCTACGTTTCCCCTGGGAGGGATGTCACACTAGCCCTACGAGGAAAACCCCTGCTGTCTGTTCAACCTGATAAATGGGCTTGGGAAGAGTGCAGTGACAAGCCCAGAGCCAACTGGGTCCACTCTGGGTGTCTCCTCCATGAGCCAAGTGTTCCGGCGTGTTCTGTCATTCTGTGTCCTGCTTCTGCAGGAGTCAGAGACACTGGAAGGTTTTGGGTCAGGGGTGAGGCAGCAGTAGTGTGTGATCAAGAAGGAATTCCAAAGGGCGTGGGTCAATTAGCCAAGGTACTCAGACATGCAATTACGAGAAGAGTTGGGGCTTGGCTTCCGTGTGATCTCTCCCCCTTGCGCTTTTTTCCTTCATGTTTTGACAGCCTTCTCCCTGGGTGGGGTACACAACAGCTTGTTTAATAAACCCCTTAGTCATGGGAACGTGGCAGACAATGCTTTTTCTTCCTTCAGGACAAATTTAGTCACAGATACTTCAGTCGGGTTCACTCTCCAATTTGCCTCTGACATTAAAACAAGCCATTGGTATTTCACGACAATACAGAGAGCGCTGCTGGGTCAGCTGACCTTTCCAGAGGCTTAATTCCTGCCAGTCCTGAAGAGAAGAATAAAATACCACGCAATCGGCATCCATATCCTCACAAAAGAAATAGAGATATTTTCTCCCAGACAAGGCCAAGACCATGAGCCCTTGGGTAGACTTTTGCCCTGACCACCCCAACCTAAAGACCCAAGGCGGGGAGGCGGGGGGTGTGGGGACAAGAGTAGGATAAAGGGCATTTTTTAAAAAGTCTAACATTAAATGAACTGGAATGTATGTATATTCCTTTAAAAAAATTAAATCTGACAGAGCAGGATACATCTTGACTTGCTGTGAGGATACTGAAAGATAGGCCGTGTAGAAGAGGGGATAGGAGGGGAAGAGGCGGCGACATTCACATCTGTGTGAATGCAAACGCTGTGAAAGATTAAACCTTTGGAACCAGGGTCAGAAGCTAGTTTCCTTCAAGTCAGAGCAAATGTACCTGTCAAAATGTTTCATTAAAATGTACACCTACTGGGGGCGCCTGGGTGGCTCAGTGGGTTAAGCACCTGCCTTCCGCTCAGGTCATGATCCCAGGGTCCTGGGATCGAGACCCACATTGGGCTCCCTGCTTTGGAGGGAGCCTGCCTCTCTCTCTTCTGCTCCCCCTGCTGTGTGCTCCTCTCTCTGTCAAATAAATAAATAAAATCTTAAAAAAAAAAGTGTTTAAAAAAATGTACACATACTGAAGACTGTTCCTGACCAGAACATTTGGGCAGGATTTGTAGGAGTAGTGGTGTGGGGGCACCACTCACACACATGCCAAATAGGGGGGCTGACCTCCTGTCTTTTCTCTTTCCCTGCCCCACTCCCTTGCCCAACCCCTCTGAACCTCCCACCTCCAGATCTGGGTGAGTAGTAAGTTGCTATCAGCCTGGGCATACCCATGTCCTATCTGAGACCATAAGACATGCCCAGTTAGGAATTAGGAAACCTTTCCAAATGTTAGAAGTTCATAATCCATTGGATTTGGTTGGGAGCTAAAACTCTCAGGTCGCCTCAGATATTCCTACTGGACCTTCCTTTACACCATGAAGAGAGGCAAAATAAGGCAGAGAAAGGATGTAGTATAAAATAATACTCTTCCCTCATGTCCATTTCTAATCAAGATTGAGAAGACTTTCACGAATGCTCTCACTTGATTGAAAAACAAATATACTTGCTTCCTAGCTTCAAGGGTCATTCTAAAGACAACACATCTGAAGAGAAAAGTGATTTTTCTAAGCCTAGCTTTCAACGCTCCCCTGGGAGCCAAAAGGCATATTCATTCTTTCCTTCTCTTATATCATTTGCAGTAGCAAAGGCTGTACTGGAATTACATGAGTATCAATTAGACCCAACAGAAGATAAACCAACCTTAGTGAGAAATGATTTTGTAGGAGGTGATTTTCATGCCCCCCCTTAAGATACACTGTATTTGAAATATAGATGGATGTTCAACATTAGACACATTACTCTCATCTATTAGGCAAGGGCCTGCTGTGTCTATAAATTCAATTTCCTTTATCATGGTGGCTTTCTGGTTTATTTGGATAAATGTTGAGCTGTCCATTGTTATTTATCTAAGTAGTTCATGAGGCAACTGAAAGTTTAATGATGTAAGATGAAGGGGTGAAACAGCACCTCCAAGCAATTCTCATGGATTGCTTTTCATCTCATTACCTTGGTTGGACTTATTGGTTCAAGAAATCATGCAGAAGATCATGTGTCATTTGATGTGCTGGGTGTCACTGTTCCCCCATTTTGGTGTCTTCTAATTGTTCCATGTTTTATCCTGCTTAGCGGATGGCATCTCATAGCTGGCATTGCTCAAAAGCATTTCTAATTACTCTGTTCACAGCTTCTTATGTCTTTTCCTTTACTTTTTGTCTTAACTCCAACCCATTCTTTTTGGTATATATTCTTTTTTTTTTTTTTTTTTTTTTGGTTCTTCACTGCTATGATCCTGAGAAGTATAAGCTAATCACAGGCAAGCTTCTTTGTTTGAGAAGCTTTACAGTTTTTAAAGTAAATTCAAGAGGAGATAATGCCTTCATTTGACAAAAACAGACTGGCTAAAAATAGACACAGATGTCCTCAATTTCTTATTGTGTAATGGTTAGACCACTTCACATTTCTAGGGGGAAGAAAGGATGGCTGACCATTTGCTCGTACTGATGAGTTAATAAAAAGGTTTTTAGTATAGAAGCTTCTGTTCCCTGATGGGCCTGGGAAAAATGAAACGCAAATGTCTTAACATCATGGCACAGGTCGTTTATGCAAAACATAACTTACCTAGGCTCTCTCAGCTTTCCTATGAAGTGTTCTGTTTTATGGGGTTGCTTATGAGACCCTAGGTCCAGGAGAAAATTGTGAGTAAAAATGTCCTAGATTCTGAGGCTGGTCAGCAGGTTCCAGCATACAATGTGGCCAGCCAACCACTTGCCTAAAGAAAATTTCTTGTGTAATGGAAAAATGTAAAATTAATAAATTTAGTATATTTTAGATTAATAAAAATATATTATATGATTATACAAAGCTGCACAAAGATTTTTCACGGGGGAAAAATGTCTTAAATCTACAATTTTCTCAAGAGAAGAGAGAGCTTTCTCAAGGAAGTATACTAAACTTCTTATTAAAAGAAAGTTTAAACACATGAACTCTAACTCAGTGAATGCCCTACCAGTGTAGGTTTGTAAAATTGGGGGCACAAGGTAGCCTTAAAACCAGCTTCAGCAATGTTTCTAATGCAAAGGCACACCAAACTTCTTTGCAAGATGTCATCTTGTTTATCATGGCCTGAAGAGCAGAATGCATTTGACATACTGCCACTTACTTTTCCCTCTGGAATATAAGCAAGTCTAATCTAAACTTCATTAACGTGCCTCTAAAACGTTCATGGTGTAATATAAGTAAGCGAACTGATAGGATTGCATCATGACCGCAAAGGCAAAAGCGAGGTAATGTGCCTTTCTTTCATAAAGATCAGAGTCCCTAGGGGAGTGCCAAACATGTTTGTATGAATATCACTACAAATGACCTAACTCCACTGAAAACCCATCCCAAGGGAAGGGCCGTCCCTAACAGCTGTGAATCAAGTCATGATGAAAGGAAGGCAAAGATTGGAGGCAAAGAGGATCCTCCCTTCTCATCCGTAGCTTTGGATTTTAGGGAAGAAAAGCCTTTAAAAGATGATGCATATTATGTGTCATATAAACTTCCCTTTCCAAGAAAGGAGGACATTATTTTCTTCAGCAAAACTCTATCCTTATCATCATGTAGCTTCGGACTGCTATGTTTTCTGAGACATTCTGATATTTACATATTTATTTAAGGCTAGAAGTTGATGATAAAAAAATGAAATTAGTGGAACATGCAATGCATTATCCTCTCTTTTATGGTAATATTAAATATGTTAATGTAGTTGATGGACCATTTGCTCTCCTAATGCAGAGGATCTTAATATGAGACATCAATTTAATAAATGATTTATTTGATGAGGAAAGGGCTCGGGCAAAAATTCTGTGTCTGTTCTTAACAATCAAAATGTGAATTTTCTAGAAAGGAATTTTCAGGGAAGGGTACAAGAGGTATGACTTAAGGTGACCTTAAGAAAAATACAAATGTTCTGAAAGTTCACTTCAGGGTCAAATTTCTGTTGTACGAGGCTACACAGCTAAGTAGGGCATTTCAGAGCACAAAGGATTCTGCATGGCTTGTGTACACAGACCTAATTCACCATATAATAGTCCTTTTCTCTATTTGGTGCCTTGTAGCAATTGCTTCATTTCTTAGCACATCCTCATTTATAGGGAAGCAGCCAACAGACTTTCAGATTTATGCCATTATTTGCTTCTTCACCTTGAACTCCAACTAAATTCTGCTATACTTTGGTAATATGAGTGCCAAATGGTGGCTGTATGCCAGACACAAACACTTCCCAGTTTCATTCAGCTAGCTCTCTCGATTTCAGGGAATCACAGATTCCTGCTAGAGGACTTAAATGTGGTGCTTACACATCCCCCCTAACTGTTCCATCGCCTAAATGCTTTCTAACTTGGAAATGCAATTTGGGAACAGAGGCAATTACAGCATCAGGGAACCAGAAATTTCCTTTTACATGAGAGAACCAGTGAAATTAGGGACCAAGGATTCTGGGTACTTGATAATGCTGTCAACAAATGATCCAACATATCCTTAACCCTAATCGGCATTTATTAATTCAAAATATATTTATTGATGCTTACAAGGTGTTAGGCACAGTTCTGGAGATACAATGATCCAAAAATCTGGTTCAGACTTTGCCATGGACCTGGTCAAGGAGTGTGGTAGCCAATACAACCATCATAATAAGCTTCTATTGTGTGCCGGGTTCAACCACACTTCACTGAAGCTAAAATTCAGAGGTTTTCATCTTTTTCTCTCTCTGAAATCAGAATGCATTTTATAACTGGTGTTTTCGTATAATTGTGGCTGGCCAGGCAGCACACTGGTCTGCCGGTCTGACTATGGACCTATCAATTCACATGGTTGTACGTCCTTCCAAGTGGTCTGTGGCTACCTCTTTCCCAAACTACAAAATAAAAATGATAAATGCAAAGTACTTGTCAGTACTTTGGGGATATGCACAATAGTGACATTTCTCATACTTGAGGACATACTGCATTTGAAGAAAAATTGTATACATATACAATTTTAGTCAACACCTGAAACATCTTTACAAGGCCGGAGCTATTCCACTGTTCTGGGTAAGGAAACTAAGGCACACAGAGATTAAACAGCAAGCCCAAGTCTTTTAAGTATACACATCAGAATTTGAACACAAGTCTGTCTGACACTAAAGCCCGTGCATGTGCTTTGTGTTACATCAAGCTGGTTCTTTTCTTTCTTTTACTTTCTTCTCTTTTCTTTTCTTCTTTCCCCTCCCCCCTCCCTTCTGTCCTTCCTAGATGGGGGAGGGGCACAGGGAGAGGGAGCAAGAAAATCTTAAGCAGGCTCCACACCCGGTGTGCGAGCCCCATGTGGGGCTTGATCTCACAACACTGAGATCATGACCTGAGCCAAAATCAAGAGTCAGATGCTGAACTGACTGAGCCACCCAGGCTCCCCAACTGGTACTCTTCTATTTCGCACAGCAAGAATCTCTGCAGTTGTGTTATGGGTAAAAATGTAGAAGGAAATAATACTTAGAGTACATTGGATGCTATATCCAGAAATCTAAATTATGTAACAAGTAAAAATAAACAAACACATGCATGACTTAAGAAATGAGGAATTTAAAGGCTTCCTGTGGAAGGTAAAGGATCTGTGTGCTTGGTGACCACCCTAAGTGATCCAGTCAAATAAACTGAGAATGTGGAGAGAGACACAATAATGTCAGAGCATCCTGTTACTGCTCCTAGAGAGACCACAGTCACAGAGAGATTTCAGGACAAAGGCTTAAATGGTGAGTTAAGGGATAGATAGGTGGTGGAGACTCCATATGCATTCACCCGACACAGGCTCCATGGGGCCACAAAGTCCTGGGCTGGCGGATTCTACTGATGCCCTAACTCCCTGTCACGGTGCTTGAGGGGTGTGCCACGCACTCTTCCCTGGTTTTGCATTAAGATGGTCTACAGACGAAGGACCAAGTGTTGTTTCCTCTTCCTCGTCCATGGAGCTTGCTGGCGAGGGTGGGAAAGCCCCGTGTTGGATGACTACCTTGATTTCTGACAGGTGCCTTGTAGTGGAAAGCAAAGAACTTCCCTGAATGTCAGACACAGATACATATGCTGCCACATGGCTGCTAGATGATGGTGACCTAGCTAATGACTTAATTTACTTTCCATAAATTGACAGATCCTGTGAAATTGGGTGTGCAATTATGAAATGGGAGCCCCACTGCCGAAAACTCACCAGTGCGTCAGCTGCTGACAGGACTTCATTATCTGGTTAAGAGCACATTAGCATATCTAAAGTCTGTTACTAACATCAGAGCTGACAACATGGCTGGGTCCCCTGACTTCTCTGTAGGCAGGTCTCCTCTTCTCTGTGGGGCTCACTACAAGATTTGACCATCTGGGGCAGAGGAGTTGGGTGGAAATGTTACTTGCAGGATTGTTCGGATTTAATCACCAGCCTTTTGCGTTTTAGATAACAGGAGGTAAACCTGCATTGTCAACTTTGTGCAGAGGGTTTAGCGCCTCTCTGGATAGTCAAAGAACAGTGAGTCTGAATGAGAGGGCCACCATTTTTCCTAGGCTGTAGCTTCACAAAGGATGCTGGGTAACTGTACTGTTCTCATCCTTTTTTCTGTCATTTTCTTTATGTTTTCTCCAAATCTGCTCTGTTCAGCGAGATGGGAATACACAAAATAGCAGCTCTGAACGCCGGATTCATCAGCAGGAGTCTCAACATATCAATTTTCAAGTGTAGCAACTTTAAACACATTGTAGGCTTTTAGTTTCCATAGAAAATAATCTCTCATTGTTTTCAAAAGAAACTGAAAGCACCCCAAATTACCACACTTTTAACATCCTGACATGTTGATGGCCCGTGTTCTTCCCAGATCAAAGTGAGAGTGGCAGAAGACAGAGCGTTGAGCAGCTTACTTAAAACATAGTATTTCATATTTGGCAGGAATTACTGTAGTGAAAAAAGACAAGGTGACTTTCTAATATATATATGTATTTTAGTTTGGCAGAGATCTGAAGAGCTAAAAACTAATTTAGGATGACATAAATGCTCTTATCTTTTCCCCCACCCCCTTTCCTTCCCAACCACGAGAAGAGCTTTTGACAGAAACTCAGCATATGTTACACATTGTCTTTAACTCCGGGTGATAGTCTGAACCCATGTCATGGTGAACTGCTGTGCTGACTCTCATCTGAGAATTTCTAGGATTATCTGGATTTCAACAGCGAAGTCATCCATCACAAGTACCTCTCTTCCTTGACGTGGGGTAGTTGTGGAAGAACTTTGGTGTCTTTTAAGGAAACCAGATGTATCCAACCTTAACCTAGGACGAGGCAGAGATGTCCTTTAGTGAACCTGCACCCTTACCACCTGTTGGGAAACCCTGACAAAGAAGTTGGGAAACCCCAATAAAGAAGGCACCAGGGACTGAGGCACCTTTGAAAACAGGCAGTGATTCTGCAGAGGAACCCGGGGTAATTGAAGACTGACGATGAGGGAGTACGTGGCAAAGTTTTTTGGCAATTCCATACCACCCAAGAGTTGAAGCCGTGTTTCACGCTATTAGGATGGACATTTTTACCCTTTGGAAAGTTTTCAAAGAGAAAAGTGGCTTGCTTTTTCTACTTTTTGGTTTGGATCAGAAAGTCAGGTGTAATTATTCATTACAAAGTGGGATTGCCAGCCTCAGAAAATAATCACCTGCTCCATTTACAGTAGGCATAGAGTTGGACTCTTAGTTCGGCTGAAAGCAGATTTCCTTCTCTCTCTCTCTCTCTCTCTCTCTCTTTCTTTCTTTCTTCCTTTCTTTTCTGTAAAAACAGAGACACTCTGAAAAGGTATTTTTAGGAAAAGAATAGTAATATAATCCAGGAGATGTTGGCAAACTGTGGCCCAAGGGCCAAATCCAGTCTGCTACCTATTTGTGCTACCTGTTCAAAAAACAGCATATGAGCTAAAGAATAGTTTTACATTAAAAAAGTTTTTTTTTAAAAAAAGGTTTTTTAAAAAAAAAACCAAAAGAATAATATTTCCTGACACATGAAAAGTACATAAAATTTGAATTTTGATGTCCATACTTAGAGTCTCCCGGAACACAGCCACATATGGCCGTGGATATGGTTGCTCTTGCCATAGGAGGGCAGAGCGGAACAACAGAGATGAGACCACATGACCCTCAAAACCAAAAACATCTATGATCTGGCACTGCATGGAAAATGTTGTTTTTTGACCCCTGTAACAGACGATACTTGGGAAAACAGCCACCTAAGGACAGGCTAGGAGACTGAGGAAGAGAGATGGTTTCTCTCCACTGTGGGAATCATCAGAAGATGGTTTGGGAAGGAAAGGAACTAATTATTCTCCCTTGTTAATGAGGATAAAATCAATTCAGGGAGTTGATGCTACAAAAGGGATCATTTAGGTCTCGTGCAGTATTTGGAAATAATCAGGAGAGTAATCAGGAGACCCAGGACCTAGTCTTACCCTTGCAACTAGCCAGCCAAGTGACTGCAGGCACTCTGGGCTTCAGCATAAACTCCGTGAAATGACTATAATACGCTGATTTTATTTTCTGATAGAGCGTATGGTGGGGGCTGGGGATAGGGTTCACATTTAATAATTACATAAAGGTGCTTTCAATGAAAAAGCCGGCAGTTCTCAACAAATGGAAGTTGCCAATCAGTTATTGTTATGTGTACTATGAGGATAAAGACACAGTAGAGTTGGCATAAAACAGGAGAGGAATTCTATATTGGTTACATGATTCAGAAGTTGAGGAATCTAGAGGGATTTCTGGCATTGCAGGCCATGAGAGCACTTGAGGGGCCCTAGGATGTAAGACAACTTCCTGAGAGGGAAGCTCTCTTGCATTTCACAGCCAGTGCTCCCAAGAAAACATGTGGACCAGGGGCTGAGTGATGCACAAAATGGTCCCCTAGGGGTTTATGCAGCTTTTCAGAGTAATTTGCTCCAGGAAGTTATGCACACTGGAAGAGTCTAGCATAGGAAGAATCTGACTGGAGAGTGCATCCTAAAAGATCTTTGTCCCCAGTTGTGTCAGAGGAACTGGAGGATCTTTCCTGAGTTGGTGAAGGCCCACATCTTCCAATGTGTGCAAGGGTTGACCTTAGTCTGCTTTCCCACTCACTTGCGGGCTGGATGTGTGGAAGAACTTGTCATGGGGCTGAACTTTTCCAGGTGGCTCATTTCTGGAGTCTTCTCTCCATGGGTTTGAACATGCAAGGAAGGTAATTTGACTTAATTGTCACAGATCCCGGCAGGCCTGAACCCAGTGCCTATCCATAAATATCTCAGGGTCGATGCTTCAGTTCCAGGACTTCCCCATTCTACCGGAACATGGAGTCATGTATGAACCAGAATGAGCTCAGGTCTTAGAAACTCGAGTGTCTTAATAGGAAGGCTTTGATTTTTATGTGGCCCTTCTGTCCTTCCCTGATGACTTGTTTTCTCGGTGGGCACAATAGCTCATTGCTCCCAACAGCACTTTTCTCTGTGTTTATAATGCACTGTTTATGCCTCTGCAGCTCTGTAATTAATAATATACTGCTTTTCATCTTCAAAGTGATTTATACACATTAATTAATCCTCATCATACTTTGGAGTTTTTGCACGTAAATAACCATCACGCTTCTGGATTTTACTTAGGAAACTTAGACGCAGAAGGAAAACAACTTTGTCAAGGCAAAGGAGAACGGGATCACTGGGTCAAGATCAGCATTCAAGACCGTGACCCCTCATGGTGACTGCAGAGCTGCCGTCCCCTCTGGAGAGCAGGCCTCTGGCTCCACACTCGCCACCATCACCGCCGGGGACACTGGCCCCCACCTCATTCGTTTTGAGTCATCAACGGGTTAAAGAATAATCTTACCTAAGGCATATATAATAGAAAATGATAGATTATAATCTAATAAACCATCCTAAGATGCTCAGGTCCAGCTTCCAGTAGCCTCCAGACGGAGGATAAATATGTTTCCTAATCCATCATTTACAAGTTACATACCGAATTAAAACATTAAACTCTCACTGTATGGTTTCCCATTTAGGTAATCACCCTACAGAAAGCTATTATATTTTAACTATCAGGCTCAATACATCAGGCAGTAGTCATCTATCTCTCTCTGGCAAGTAGAGTAGGAGGTACACTGGGGACGGTATTGGCGGAGGTGAGTAGTGGCTCCATTTCTGTATCTGGGCTCCCCACGGTGCCCAGCAGCTCAGCAGAACATTAAGCCTGAGAAGTGAGCTCATGGACACTTTTTGAAGTTTCTGACACAAAGCCAAATCATGCAAAGGCCCTGAAGGCAATTCAATTTGCTTCTACCATGCCTCCTTGAACAGTTACCTGGGGAAGTACACAAAACTACCTCTAATGACGCAAAAGATTCTACACAAGTGGCAGAGCGTGCGGCGGACACCCTGCCCCCTCCCTCGAGTCAATCCATTACTCTATCCTTCGTCAAGAGCAAGTGAGAAGCAGACATGACTTTAAATTAGGGGTACATGGATGTCAGACCTCAGTCCCCACGTGGGGCTGGGGTTTATAGCACCAAGGCTTTTGCAAAGTTGCAGATAAACATGGTACCTTTCCCCAGAGTGTCACTTTTGGAGGGCATTCCTAGGAGATGCGACTGGTAAGAAATGTAAAATGGATTTTTCTGTATTAAGGTTCGCATAGCGATCTTATGGAAGACAGTGACAACTTCACATCACTTTTTGGCTAGTGGTGGCCTTGGGCAGAGCCCCCGATTACTAGGGATGGAAGGCCACCTGCCGTCGCCATCAGGCAAGCTTGTATAGAATGGTCTGGGAAGTCCTGGACCAATTCCTTCTCTGGAAGATACCACACTGGCTGTCTGAGGATGAAGGAAGTGTGCAAGCCCCAGTGTTGAGGGAGAAGGGACAACGTCAGATTGATCAGGATGGCCTTTTTCCCTCAGAATAAGTGTTGAGAAGAATTTTGCAGTTGGCCTCTTTCTGCTGGTGTTTTATAGGCTTGCTTTGCAACATGGCACAGCCCAACTAGGGAGGCATATCACAGTTGCCCTGAAACCAATCTGGAACCATCAAGTGTTTCAAATATACTTGAACAAACATCACTGTGGCCTCTGCCTGGGCCAGGAGCTCTGCCATTGGTAAGCTCAGTTCATAGAGAAGCAACACCGGCGCTCTCTGTTGGGCCCAGGAGCTGTGAGCAGGCTTTGTGGCCAGCCCAGGATATTCACATGTGTGGGGCGCGCTGCCCCTGAGCTCTTGCACCCACTGCTTGCCAGAGTTACAGGGCTACCCCGCATGGATGCATACCAAGATCCCTGGCATAGGAAGAAAGATACCCCAGCAACCTCACCAACCTGCCACCCTAAGTTATATCCTGAGTTCTCAGAAGCACAGCTGGCACGAGACATGAACCTGATTCACAATTGTGCTGCAATTCAAGTTGAGACTAAGGGGCAGAAGCAAAGAAGGGGATGTGGGCAAGATCCACAGTGTGTGGGGGTGACCTAATTCC
The DNA here is from genome assembly GCA_004024625.1 of Mellivora capensis. NCBI lineage: Eukaryota > Metazoa > Chordata > Mammalia > Carnivora > Mustelidae > Mellivora > Mellivora capensis. Next base: position 68,319 of record PISX010000177.1, read on the forward strand.
ATACAGAGACCTGATTGGACCGCTCAATCCTGTTTCTGTTCCTACATCTCTGGAAATAAGCTGGCTACTCAGCTAGATGTTCGCTTTGAATCAAGATGCTCCCAGACACGCTGGTCACTATTCCTCTATTCAGTTTTGGTGGAAGTTAACCCATGTTGCACACATTTTAGAACACAAACCTGGGTTAAAATCCAGGGATGGAAGAGACTAGAAGGCCACTTTGGGAATGAGGGATGAGTTTGGAGAAACAACAATTTTCAGCTCATCTCCAAGAAAGAATACAGTAGGGATGCTTACTTACACATCTGATAAATGTTATTTAGAATCTTGAGAAAGAAGCTCATCAGATTTAAACACATTTCAGGAGAGAAAAAGCACTCCCATCCCTCCCTCATTGTTTACAGTTTCCAGGAGCCAACAAGCAAGCTGTACAGACAAGAGAAGCCTGCTGCATTCGCAAGTCCATGGCCTCCGCCCCACCCCTCACGGCCAGGGTCATGGAGCAGGCTGCCTTGACTTACCTATGAAATACGCCAGCAGGATCGCCAAGAGGAGGGCTGCGGCGATGGCGGACAGGGCGGCGCATTTCCAGCTGCAGTATTTAGAGGGCTTCTTCAGCTTGAAGGCCTTTCTGGAGAAGGTATTCCGGGGCAGCAGGCGGGGCGGTGGCGTGTAAACGGTTCCTGAGGTCAAAGGGTATCCCGGAGAAGAGCTGCTAAACAGGGGTGTGCTCCCCGAGGAGGTCTTAAAGAGAAAGTGCCTGGTGAGGAAAAGGGAAAGAGTCAGCATGGACATGGCTGGCTCCTGGGGGCCATCTAGCTGCCTTTTCTTTCACTCTGCTTTTATAGGTCTAGTACGGTCCTAGGACCCAGCTCTACCTTGTCAAGGACAGAAGGGCAAAGATTTCATTTGATGTTGGTATAAATTAATTCCGTAAACTCACAACATTTTATGTGTTCCCCAATACGTCCAGATTTTACCTTCCACAACAATTCTGAAAAGTATTCAAAGCAAAAATGGAAACTGGGTTACCGTCCGTCACTTGGAGATGTGAGAGTGATGACGCGAAACGGCGCCGAGTGCTACAACCGCACGTGGGAAGGCACGAGAAACAGACTCTCCTAAATACTTGCAAACTAAGTATTAAAATATCCATACATTTAAGGTATGGGAACTCAGGCTTAGAGAAGTCAAGCAATTGTCCAAGCATGTGAACTCGGAGCTTGCTCTCATGCTGAAGTCCGAGCTCTTGAGTGTTACTCTCCACTGTCTCTCCTGAGCCTCCTTCCTGGGCTGTTTGCTCCCCTCCGTCTTGCTTCCTGTCCTGAGACCGCCTCTCTAGCTCATGTGATGATCATGGTTTTTTCTTTGGTAACCTCTTTGCCTGCCAATTAAACAAGGTGCTCTTGGTCTCCTGGGCTACAGTGTGACAATAGGGTAATGGGGCCTGCTGCTGACACCTACCACAACCCTTCCTCGGGGTCAGGGGACGGTCTCTCCAAGGACGCTTCAAGGACCATAAATTCTCCGACAGATTTTTCTCTCTTATGTGTGCCATTTATAAGACTTCAAATGCGACTTGCCACACCTTGTTTCAAATGATGAATTCTCTTCCAGGAAATAGACAGTGGACTTTAAAGCATGGATTAAGTAGTGTCTAGAGTTTGAGCAGCTGGGGGCTGTGTCTTCTTTTATACCTTGTTCGTTTTAATGTTCCCAGTATACAGCTCAAAGCTCAGCATGCAAGGGAGACTTTAGTGAGTGAGTGAATGAATGAATGAATGAGTGATTGAATGGAGTTCCTTCGTGTCTTGTGACTTTGAGATTCTAAGACTCCAAAATGTCATACAGGTAATTACTTCCTCTTCAAGTCTTCAGCAGGTACAACTGTACTTACAGACCACATACCATGTGTCAGTTATGACACTAAATGTTTTACTTGCATCCAAACCTCACGCCAACCCTGTATTTTTACCACAGTTTTACAAATGAGAAAATGGAAGCTCGGAGGTAGCAAGCAGAGTCACTGGGGCTACAACTCCCATCTGCCTGACTCCAGACCCTTTGCTTTGATCTCATACACCACACTGCCCCTGCATACAGGACCCAGCTGGCTATCGCAGTGGGCTTCTGAGGCCAGCTTGCTATTATTACAAGTATTTGGATCTTAGCTGCTTCCAGACAAAACCTTGAAAGTATTTTAATCCTTGACAAAGATCAAACAAACTTGGGATGACTGACAATTGTGTCAGAAAATGAGTATCTGATTAGAGAATGATTTGGCACAGCTAACATTAAAACAAACAACTGATACTTAAAATCTTTATTTGTACTCTAAGTATGTTTGATGATCTGAATAAAGGCAAGAGGTTGGATTCCATAAATAAGCCTCTGTATTCCTTAGTACTTTGTACTTAGTACTTAGTACTCTGTATTCCAATAGTACTCTCTTAATGCTCTAGATGAAAAGTATCTTTGGAAGAGGTGGCAGGGCCCACAGGGTTTAGAAGCATTTTGGAAGAATGTTCATTTGGATGGGAGTCTTAGCAGTACCATTCCTGGACAAGTAAGCTTCTGTGAGTTACACAATACTGTTCTTAAAAGCCTCCAGCTTTTCATCTGTAAAATGGGGGTAATGATGGTTCTGGCACCTCATGTCACAGTGTAGGTGGTTGAATGGATTACATGAGATCATGTAGGAAAAGCACTTAACTAAAGGTGTGTCTCATAACAAGTGGTCGGTGCATTATGAGTAGCTTTTATTATTAATTCTCAAAACAACATAAGGAGTCTGAAACATGAGTTTTAATTTAAAGCCTGACAAATGTCAAACAAACACCTGAAGAGTTCTCCAAATCACTAAATAATAGTCCACAGCCTTATAATTAAGCTAGAACATATGCACACCAGAAAGTCATGGTGATGGAAAAGTGCTGGAATTTGATTCAGAACTAGCTCAGATGTACTTCTTGTACAATTTCCCAAGAGTGGGCTGTGAAAATAGGATATTAAACTAAAACCAAGAAATATAAAGACAACGTACGCCATTATTGATAAATATCTAGAAATATAGGGGCACCAAATCTCAACCCCACGGAGATCTCACTCTTTCCCATGGCTTCAGGCATCCTATGACTCAAGTCATCAAGGGTCCATGTCCAACCAGCTTCCTCCCTGAGGTCCAGACTCTCATTCCTGGTGTATACTGGGCATCTCTCTCTCTCTCCATTCCATAGCTGTATTGTACAAGTACACCCAAGCACGGACTCTTTTCCTTCCCCTCCCCATTCACACTCTTCCTGCATTCCTGTTATTCCCAGGTCCAAGCAGCCATTTTTCACTTCCTCCTTTCCTCTCACCTGCTCCCATATAACAGGTGAAAGAATCCTATCCATTTTATTTCTGAAAACCTCTCCCATCAACCTTCCCCTTTCAATCCTCCTGCTGCTTTTCTTTCCAAACCACAAATGTCATTGTGCTCTGTCTTATAAATCCTGGCTGATTCTCCAATGCCTGTAAGAAGAAATGCAAATCTCAATACAGGACCAGACTCTTTACAACAATTACCCAACTTTTTTACCCTTGTCTCTAACCTTGTGCTTCCTGATCTTTCCTCAGCCACACCAGAAGATGCATCTTTCCTTAACCTGGCTGTTTGTGCTGCCATGCCTTTGGGAACGATGTGCCATGCCTTCGGAAATGGCTGTTCCTATGCTTCCCCACCCACTGCAGCCTAGCCAGCTCCTAGTCACCTTCCAATCACCCACTTCGGAAACCTGTTCCAAAAGATTTGGTATCTATACCATCTTCGGTCACTTTTTGCATTCAAGAATCCATTATACACTTGGATATCTATCTACCTATCTACCTACATCTGTGTAGGTATGCATGTATCTATCTATCAATCAATCATGTGTCTGCCCCAGTGCCTGGCGACTGAACATCGGTCATATTTGTGGACAGGATCAGTAAATTGCAAACAATGTTTTGGCAACATCAGAGAAATCACAAGATGAAGATTAAGAAGTTTAATTGCTTTAACGTTATTTTTAATGCACTCATTCATAAGAAATAATAAAAGGAAATGATTTTTTGGGGGGGGGCATAGGATTTTTTCCTGAGATCCTAAAATTGTCTCCTGACAACTCAGTGTATTTTCCACACTTCTTTCTAAAAAGGAAGTCAGGTTATGTCACATGTCACTATTCTCCCATGCCCTCAATCAATCAATCAATCAATCAATCAAGTTTTCCAATAACACGTAAAATAAAGTCACGAGTCCTTCCCATGGCCTACAGTGCCCTGCCGTAGTCTGCCTTCTGGCCGTCTTTCCAACTATACCTTCTACCACTTTAGCCTCTCTTACTCCATCAGTTAACCTGTCTTTTTGATATTCCTCATCATATCACATCCAACACATTTTCACCTAAGGGCCTTTATACATGCTGTTCCCTTTGCCTGGAAATACCTCACAGCTTGTTTTTTCACATCATTCACCACTCTGCTCCAGTGTCACTTTCCCAGGGAGATCTTCCCTGCCCTCCCCCTGCTTCTTTCTCTGTCATTCTCCATCCTGCTATAACTACTTTATTTTTTTTTTAATTTTTAAAAAAGATTTATTTACTTATTTGTCAGAGAGAAAGAGAGAGAGAGACACACACACACAGTGCAAGCGCACAGCAGGAGAGCAGCAGACAGAGGGAGAAGCAGACTCCCCGCTGAGCAAGGAGCCCTATTCGGGACTTGATCCCAGGATCCTGGGATCGTGACCTGAGCTGAAGGCAGAGGCTTAACCGAGTGAGCCACCCAAGTGTCCCTATCTTTCTAAATAATATATGTATTTGTATATTATTTATTATCTATCTCCATCATTAGATCTGAACTTCTATGGCGTTTAAAATAAACAAGTGTTTTGTCTCATTTGTTTAACACTGTACCTGATGTTTAGAAGAGAGCCTGGCACATAGTGGGTACTCAGCAAATCCTTGTTAAATGAATGACCTACGAACTTCCCAAGGCCCAAACTGTGAATGTTAACAGGATAGCACTGTGAACAATTTTAATTTTAAAATTAGGATTCCTTCCACCACATTGACTTCTGTTTTCCAGATTTACAAGTTTGCTTATGTGCATCGAGGCAGATGTTTATATTGATGCATACGTGAAGCCCACGTCCCTCCACTGGAAAAACAAACAAACACCATGTACTTTTCAGGACTGCATTAACCCTAGCAGATTATAGCTCTCAGCCCTCTCTTTGCTATGGTGGTGTCTGGGATGACCCTAGCTAAATGAAACTCATTTAATTATCATAGCCCTTTTTTTCTAGTTTCTGATGCTTAAAATTATTAAACCAAAGTACAAAAGATAATGTAGACTCCTGTTTCTTGGTGTAGAGCTACACCTGCTGCTGCAAATCTTTAGAAGGTTAAATTCAGCAAATAAATAAATTTTTTAAAAAAGTTTCTAAAGAAGTGATCTTCAGAGTGTGTCCTATAAATACATACTTTGTGATCACGGGAGTTCTCTGTTAGGAAAGTACAACTTTCTGGCCTCCAACCAGAGCCAGGGCTAGGGTCAGGGCAGTTATTGGTTAAGAAGCTCCCAACGGGATTCTAATGTATCTTGAAGTTTAAGAAACTCTACCCTAACCATTTTGCACCTCTCGAATGTATCTGATGGTTGGTAGATGTATCTTGAAATTCTATACATCTAGGGAACACCCTAGATGTTTAGTAGATGTATCTTTTTATTTTTTTATTTTTTTAAAAGATTTTTATTTATTTATTTGACAGAGAGAGATCACAAGTAGGCAGAGAGGCAGGTCGAGAGAGAGCGGAGGAAGCAGGCTCCCTGCCAAGCAGAGAGCCTGATGTGGGGCTCGATCCCAGGACCCTGAGATCATGACCTAAGCTGAAGGCAGAGGCTTTAACCCACTGAGCCACCCAGGCGCCCTAGATATATCTTTTTAAATGAGAGTTTTGAATGCTGATGTCTTTAGAGGTGAAGTGTCAAGAAGCCTACAACTTACTTTCCAACGATTCAGCAGAAAGATCTCTAGGTCTTTTTCTAGATAAGGCAAATGTGGTAAAACGATAGCAATTGTTGAAACCAGGTGGTTATTCTTAGTTTGTACTACTCCCCCAACTTTTCTGTATGTTTGAAAATTTTCATAATCACAAGTTGAAAAAAATGCAAGCTTTGATTCACCCAAGGATTGCTGTCACATGTTGCAGGAAGGAAAAACAAGATCAATAAAATGAAGCAAGGCCCATAAGGTAATGGTCTAGCCAGATGGTTACTGGGAGGACCAAGGCAGCTTAGGGGACTTCTCCTGATTTTTCCCTGAACTGGCTATTAAGACAGCTTTTCCCCCTCGGGGGCCTGCTCAGTATGCTCTGATGAATCATTTGTGATGCCCCAACTGAACTTCTTCCCAGCAGTCGGTCATGGAAGTAGCTCAGCTCAGGACTCCAGGCGTCAGCAAAAATGTGTAGTTTCCAAATGCACTTGACATTTTTCAAGCACAACTCAATTGCTCTCAGAATTGGCCACTTGTGCCTCGGAAAGGAAAGGCAAATGAGGGACCCCAAAGTGCTGTCCTTGGAGTTTGCTAACACTCAAAGGGATAGAGAAAACCAGTCCTTGATGTCTTACAAAAAATAAAAGAAGAGGTTGCATGCCTCTTTCCCTTTCTAGCCATGTGCGCTTCAGTCGTGGCACCCAGCATCCTTCCTGGCCCAGGTTAGGGGCTCCGAATGGCCATGGAAGGGAATGGTGAGGCTAAGGAAGGACAGTGGCTCTGCGTCCTCAGCTCTGGACCCTAGATCCTAGTGAGTTCTTAAGAATACAGTCATCACTTCACCTGAAGCTATCTTTTTGGTAAATGTCATTTTTCCTCATGTGAAAACAAAACTATCTAATAAAAACTGAGGGGGAGAGAGAGAGAGCGAGCGAGCATACCTAACAACTATTCTCCCAGGCATTTTACATGACAGCAAAGACATGTATCTGAGGCAGAATCCTGGCAAACCAGGATTTCAAATTGGCTTAGAAAATTAAGGGCATACGTTTTCTCTGATTAAACAAGCATGGAAAATTTTAAAAAGACGTCTAACAAACAAGAAACTCATGCATAGCATCCATGTAAGAGGGACCCCCATCAATTCAAAATACTGTGAATTTTTATTTTATTCTTATGATACAGAAGGAGCGTGACTAATCTAGGACAGAAGCATTGAGAAGTCGTAGCTGGTTAAACTACGTTAGACTCCAACAGAAGATTTCTTTTCCTTTTCCTCAGTCAGTCACCAGTAAACTCGCTCATTAACCTCAAACCCTACCCAAGAAGGAAACAAATAGAAAAATCCCTTAACACCAAGTGCCATCGCTCAGGTTGCAACCAGTGGGATCCTAAGAGGTAGTCTCCTTATTTTCTATTGGTTTGGCTTTATTCCAGGGGGAAATCCCAGAAGGGCTTTGAAACAGAAATGTACTACACAAATAACTGCATTGCCTCAATTCCAAAGGTCAAGTTTCTGTCCCCACCCCTCTCTGTTCTCTCTCTCAATCTGTTTCCCACTATTGCCGCACAGTGTACCATTCAGCTGACTGCAACAACGAATGACTAACAGTGCTGGTGAGTTCCCTCCCGCTCATGAAGTCAGCTGCAGGAAACATTCTCCTTGAAATTAAACAAAACTATTGAATGGTCTCAACATAGCTCTGTGTACAAAAATGCAGCTCCGGTTATCAGAGAAACCAGGTGTTGACTGTTCTACTGAGAAAATTCACCTCCCCTGTAAATAAACTCACAGGTATTCAGAGGAGTGGATGAAAATAATGATACACAGCCCATTAATCCCTAAAAGATTTTTAATATCATACATGCAGTTGCTGAAATTTGATAAAAAGCCAGGGAAAGGATAGAAGGAGAAATGTACCTGGAGAGGGGATGGGGTGATCAGCGAGGGAGATCAGGTGTGCACCGGAAAATGGGAGATTTCATCACATTTTACTGGTCCTGGCTCTGCCCTTTGAAGCATCAGGTTTATTGTCTCTAAAGGAGTAAGTTTAATAAAGAGGCAGCCCATAAAGGGTACTGTAGCATGTAAAGTTACTATAATTAGGTTTTCAGGAGTTATAATAAAACATTTAGCTGGAGAGAGGTTAAATAACCACAACACTTTCTGGCATCATTATTATACTCTCCAGTACAAGAAGGTATGATGGTGGTAGAGGGGAAACTTGATGGGTGGGCTCCTGAGAGAGACGCAAAGAGACCTGGGGCATGGAGAGAAAGAGAGAGAGAGAGAGAGGAGAGAAGCATATAGGATGGGATGGAAAAAGCAGGAGAGATAATGAGGAAGATGATGTTGGGTATTATACTGTTCAGTCACTTCTTGAAGAGCAAAACTAAGTTACTTTTTAAGTGTTCTATCTTTATTTTCCTATTTGCAAATATAAAATGTACATATTATTAAAAAATCAAGTCATAAATTAGAAAATAGAGAGCAAAACTCTATCCTCTTTTTAAAAAAATTTTTAAATTAACATATAATGTATTATTAGCCCCAGGGGTACAGGTCTGTGAATCGCCAGGCTTACACACTTCATAGCACTCACCATAGCACATAACCTCCCCAATGTCCATAACCCCACCACCCTCTCCCTTCCCCTCTGCCCCCAGCAACCCTCAGTTTGTTTTGTGAGATTAAGAGTCTCTTATGGTTTGTCTCCCTCCAGATCCCATCTTGTTTCATTTATTCTTTTCCTACCCCAAAGCCCCCCATGTTGCATCTCCACTTCCTCATATCAGGAGATCATATGATAGTTGTCTTTCTCCGGCTGACTTATTTTGCTAAGCATAATACCCTGTAAAAACTATCGTCTTGAGAGGAAGACTAGTAAAACATTTGAAGTTTAGAGTCAGGCTTTCCCCCTACGTATAAACATTTCTTTTTTTCTTATTATTTTTGAAAACAATAGGATCATACCAAGGAGGCAGGATTAAGCCTGTAGATTCTGGACTTGGGACAACCAGGATTTGGGTCCTGGCTTCTATTCTTATCACTGTGTGACACTGGGTAAGTTACTTATCTCTCTAGGTGGCCTCACCTGTAAAGTGAGAGAATGTTAGTACTTTCATGGGCTTGTTTAGGGAGATTGGGTGACTTTATTCATGTGAGATGCCCAACATTGAGCTTGACATCCAATGAATGGTCAATAAATGTAGCCATTAATCGCCTGAAGGCAGGAATCATTGCTAGATCTCCCTGACCTAGCACAGTACCCAGCTCATTTAAAATATTTGTTAAATGCATGAGCCACTCTAATTAGCACAGTGACTAGAACATTGTAGGCATCCCAACCCCCTAAAAACAATTTTATTAGGAAGGGAAGGAATTGAAGGTTTTACTAATGTGCTTCTTCTCTTCTTCCAGTTGGGAATTTATGCTTGGGTTGAGAAGTGAACTGTTGCTTTTTAACATAAAACTTTAAAAATGTTTTAAAAAAATTGCTACTTCCCAAGTTTGAAGAAGAAGCCAGTAACCCAATTAGTATAATTAAAAGCCCATTTCATTTCACGATTCCCTAAGCTTAGACTCAAACCAATTTTGATGCAATGAAAAAATAGGCTTTCAAGGTTTCTGATCCCTGAACCTTTTAGATCATAGGGGACTATCACTACATTTGCATATGCCATGAACAACAGGAAAATCCTCTATTTTGCCCTCTTCAAAATTTGCAGTCATACCAAAAATACTCACAGCTGGAATAATTAGCAACTCAATTTATTGCCTTCCGTTTTTTAAATAGAAGCTTCGACTCTTGATATTTAAATAGTGTCACACTGTGATATAACATAGCATTTTTCATGGCAAAACTTCTTTTTTTTTCCCCCATGAAATGATATACTGCTCAGTGTGACAGGCAAGGTCTCTGGAGGTCACTAAAGAAACCTGGTGTTTTGTGAGCAAATCCATTTCAGAGTCTTTGGGATGAAATGAAGAGTCTTTTTTTTTTCCCCTGGAGTTGTTAACTTGTTGACTTTTTTCCAGTTAATTGGTAAAAGTCTTGATATAGTAGAGGAAAAAAACAAAGACTTCTGACTTTGACTTCAAACTTGACCTTGAATTCACCACACACTATAATATGGGAGTGTAGAGACAGCCATTTCAAATAGACTTGCGTTTGTGTTCACCGGCAGCCAGAGGTAGATGAAGAAAGAATGTCCGCCATCAGATACAATCAATGAGCAGAATGATTTCTCCCATCGAGTTTATTGCCTGTACCATTCAGAGAGTCAAAGAATTTCTGAGCTGGAAGAAACCTTAGGGCATGTCCCTTTATCATATTCTGCTTCATGCTACCATTTGTCCTATGTGTTTGCCTTGTCTCCCCAGTCATATTACAAGCTTCTCAAAAGCAGGTCCTATATCTTTTGCTTCCTGATGTCTTTCTCTGTTCATAGTAGGTGCTCACAAACTGTGCACTGTGTACGGAAGGAACAGAGCAATTAAGAACAGGGAAATGTACAGGCTTTGGAGTCAGGCATACCTGTATTCAAATCACAACTGCTCCAGGAACTGCATTTTGTTGGGAAAGCTGATATAATCTCCTTGAGCCTCAGATGCCTCTTCCAAAAAATGGGTAGGTGACAGTATCTGCACTACAGAACCGTTGGAAGGGGTGAAAGAGATCATGAATACAATCTGTGAGCACAGAGGCTGCCCCACAGGAGGTGTCTAACACACAGCTGCCATGCTCCCCTTTTACTTCGAAACAATTCAAAATCTAGAATATGAAGTCATGAGTCAACCAGTATTTATTGAGCATGGAATATGTATCACATGGTACCAGATGCTTTGGATAAAATGTTAAGTCCTCCTCCTCGAATAGAATTACTAAGTGCATAGACAGGTGGAATAAACAAAACTCAAGTCCAGGTGAACCAACATGTACATGAGAAATTACAAATTCTGAGAAGTGCCATGAAGGGAAAAGGGACTAAGACAAAGTTGGGACTATATTAGTATGGTCACTTCTCTCTGAGGAGATGATCGGAAAGGGGAAGTCTAAGGATTAGGAGTTAATCATCCAAGGAGTGATGAAAAGAGCATCCTAGGCAGAGGAAGCAAATGTGCGAAGGCCCTGTAGTAGGAAGGTCTTAAATTTTGAGGATATGAGAGAACAACCTGTGGCTGGAACACAGTGACCCACAGGGTGAGCAGTGGGAGAGAGGTAGGCATGATGACAACTACATTATGCAAGGTTTTGAGGGCACGGGATCTGGATTTTAGAGAAAATACAAAGGGTTTTGAATTATGTCCTCTCTTTGAGCAAAAAAAGATAGATCTTTAGGAGAACTCAATTTAAAAAAGAACTAAGGTAGGATAGGATAGACCCACTGGGAGTTCAGTCCAGTCTTTGGTGATAAAAAGGCTTGGTGGTCTTTTTTGTGCTCTGCCTTGAGGGTCTTGGTTTTTGTCCAGAATATTCAAGCCACCATCAGTACTGCATCTATCACCCTACCTGCATTTGGATATAGTCAGACATCTCAAATTTAACAGGATCCAGGCACAACTCTTGATTTTCACTGCACACTGTCCTTCTGTTCCACCCATATTGGGCGGAGTCATCACCTATCAGTTGTGCAGGTGCCATCCCCAGGAAGAAGACTCTGAGAAAGAAATAGGATGCAGGCAGCTTCTTAGAAAGTGCTCTTGGGAACAGCACCTGTGAGGGAGTGAAGAAAGCAGGCTGGGCAGAGAGAGAAGCTGACCCATGACACTTTTGGAAGGGTTCCTTGGTCAGTCTCATGGGGAGCTCTGGAGCTTTTGGGCCTGTGTCATCGGACGGCTCTGGAGAGCTATTCCATTTTTATCTGAGAGGGTAGGGCCTTATCAAATCTACGGACCAGTCTCCAGCTAAACTCCTGTTGCATAGAGAACTTGGCAGAGATGCATGTGGATCACCAACATTTCCAACAACTAGGGAAGCATGTGTGCTCCAGTCCTGGTATGTGGCATCTGGCTGGGTGCCATGCCATGTACCTGCTAGATTCACTATAGTTCCTGTCCTTCCCTGAGCCCCGAATCATCATCAGTTTGTTTCTCTTGGCCTCTGACACATACCAGTCCTCTTCTTCCCACTTACACCTTGTACCTGGTCTGCTGCCTACAGAAACCTCAAATGGGTCTCCTTGTTCCCACATTGGTCCCTTATATCATCTCTACACAGAAGCCAGTCATTGTCTACAAACACAAATCAAATCCTATTACTTTCCTGTTTAAGGCCATCTACTTCCTTTATACTCAGAAGTAACCTACCTCCTTATCCAGGTCTACAAAGCATCTCATCCCTTCTCCTCTCCTCCCCTGGTTATGTTCCTGAGGTCTCTGCCATACTTTTTTTTGCCATCCCTCGAAGATGCCAACCTTCTCTGAACCTCAGGGTAGTTACAATGTGTTTCCTTCTTCTCAGGCCCTTTAAGTCTCCCCTCAAAGCTCATTTTCTCAGAAAGCCTTCCTTGATCAACTTTTTATTATCCTACCTTGGCCAAGGTTACAGCTCAGGAGCTGCCCACCACCAATGACTGGTTGTTGTGGGAGGTGGAGTGATGGCGTTGGTACGAAGACCCTGGTGGCTCAGTCACTAAGTGTCTGCCTTCGGCTCATGTCATAATCCCGCGGTCCTGAGATGGAGCCCTGCATTGAGCTCTCTGCTCGGCGGGAAGCCTGCTTCTCCCTCTCCCATCCCCCCCTGCTTGTGTTCTCTCTCTCACTTTGTCTCTCTCTGTCAAATAAATTTTAAAAAACTTAAAAAAAAAAACACGCTGGCTTCTCATCTGCTCCACACTTAGCCTTCGAGTACCTCTTTCCTTGCTTACCACCTGCTTCCCCCCCCACCGTGGCAATACTTTCCTGGAGAGCCCAGATTTAGTCTTCCTTGCCACTGTATCCCCAGCCCCTGGAAATATGCCTGGCACATGTTTGGTGCTCGATCCGTTTTTAGCAAGTGAACAAAAGAATGAACCGATCTAGAATTTGAAAACTTTTCTATCTGTTCTCAGATCCAACACATCTTTTTATTTACCCTATGGTGTCCTCTTCAAGGGATGCCCTGTCACTCTGGGTTTCGAGATTTTGGTAAACAAGACCATGTTCTCATTATGCCTACACATGGTTATTTTAAATCCTTTGAGAACCCCGCATCTTTCTATTCTGAGGAGGATTTTTGGCACATTTTAATGAGAGCCTTTCCGTTTTCTTGATCTTTTAAGTTGGAATTCTCCTCCACTTTCCCGTCATTCTTGAGGCATGTTAGCTATAATTGCATGGAGTATCCCCATTGAGAACTCACAATAGTCTACGAAAATAGTGATAATGCACTTTTGGCTAATTTCTGGGGTTCTACTTAATGACGCTGTGCTTTTTGTAGCCCTTCCCTCTTCTCTTTCCTCAGCGACCCAATGGACATACACGTTCAGGCATTAGTTTACACTAATCTCAGGGCCAGTTTCTGGTTTGTAACCAGGAGCTCAGAGACAATCTTCCTATAAACCTAGAAGGATTTTTTTTTTTTTTTTTTTTGGTAAATGTACTTGCTCCTTATCTGTCACTTCTCTGCCCACCTACAGAGCAGTTTATCTTCATAGGTTTGGTATCTCTGCAAGCATAAAGATTTCATGGTGCTTTTTCTCTTCCAAATCACTTTTAAAAGAATATGAGAATAGTTTTCATCTCTGAAAATCTTATGTATATGCTCTTCCACCCAGAGAAGAATCCATTTATCTTTCTTTACCCTCCCTCCCCCTCTGTGACAAAAGAGCCCTGTCTCATACACCTTTCTTTATTTCCTTATCTTTGGTGCTTCAACAGCTTCAGGAAAGTCTGATGAGTTGTTTACCATGATGCTCCATGGGGATCATGTTGACAATTCCAGATGGTAATATCCTGCACCCTTGGATCCATTTATCAGTATTAATCAAATCACATGTACTGGTATTTTGTGTAGTTCCTTCAGAGTTAACCATTCCAAACCATGTTTTAGAAACAAACATTTTTTCTTAATTTTTGTTTTTTTGGGGGGGGCGGGGAGAGATCAGAGCAAGAGATGGATTCTCCAGCCTATCTTATTGAATCTCCCTTTAGTAGACTTTTCACACCAAGGGGGATACACTGATGCTCTAGTTGTTTTCCTTTAATTAACTAGTTACTTAATTAATGAAATTGTTTTCCTATTGAGATGAGATTCACATAACATAAAATTAACCATTTTAATGGCATTCAGTACATTTACAATATTGTACAACTACCTCTATTTTGTTCCAAAACATTTTCATCATCCCAAAAGAAAACCCTGTACCCATTAAGTGGTAATTCCCATATCTCTGTTCTCCTACTCCCAGCTCCTGGTAACCAGTAATCTGATTTCTGTCTCTATGGATTTTCCTATTATGTATATTTAATATGTATGGAATCATATGCTATGTGACATTTGTGTTTCATTTCTCTCACTTTGCATAATGTTTTCAAGTTCATCTCCATTGTAGTATGATCAGCATTTCACTCCTTTTTAAGGCTGAATACTATTCCAGTGTGTATGTATGTGTGTGTGTCATATACAAAATATACATACACCACATTTTGTTTATCCATTCATAAACTGAGGGGCATTTAAACTGTTCTGATCTTTTGGTTATTGTGAATAGTGTGGCTTTGCACATTTGTGTAAAAATATTTCAGCACTTGTTTTCAATTTAATGGGAGATATACATAGGAGAATTGCTGGGTGACAGGATAATTCTCTGTTAAACTTGTAGGGGAACCTTTAGCTGCTCTCTAAATGATCAACCTTGAACTCCTCAGCAAGGTCAAACTCGAGTCAGCCCTAAACATGTTACCAGTCTCCTTTCATCCTACCTGTGTTAGGAGATTGTTTTTGAAAACTTCCAGCTTACAGGAACAAAAAGCATCATCAGAGGGCCAAGTAGCAGTAGTTACAGAAAGAGTAATAAAACTTCCTAGCTTACAGAATGTTTTTAACACGCCAAGTCAACAGGTTCTCATTTTAAGAAAGGGGTTTTAATGGAAAACTACTAGGGTTTATATCCTAGGAATGGGATCTATCCATGACATTTTTATAAAAAATTTTGTATTGTTAGTACATATTCTGAGCATTGTGTTATAAATAGTACTTACTCATCAGGCCCAAATACTGCAGAACCCAATGTATGAATCTGAGCATGGATGAATTTCTAAAGTTCTGGTGCTTAGAGAAAAATTATGTTTTATCTTAGAAGGCAAATTCAGAGAGTCTTTCTCAAGCAAGGATTTGGAGAAATCCTAGGTTTCCTACTTCTGTTGTGAAATCAAAGAGGGTCTAAAATATTAGATCTTGAAGTATCATCTTTGGATCACTGAGTGTATTTGTATATTACTAGCTTTAGTGGGGAGAGCATATAATGATACTTGGGAAATCCTGGAGTAAAGAGAATTTAGAGGATTACTACAGGATCTTCACAAGTCTTTAATATCTTAAATATCCCAGTACTCTACATATAACATTTATCATTCTGCTTATTTGGTCATGTTAGTTTTATACCACCTACTTTCCTAGGCTTAAAACCAGTATTCCATAGGGGTATATGTTTGAGAAAGAAAATTCTAATTCATTTCCCTATATTTTTGGATGATTACACTAAGGCCCAGAAAGAAATTAAAAGCAAACCAACCGGGTTGTCTGGGTGGCTCAGTTGTTAAGCATCTGCCTTTGGCTCAGGTCATGATCCCAGGGTCCCTGCTTGGCAGGAGGCCACTTCTCCCTCCCCCACTCCCCCTGCTTGTGTTCCCTCTCTCACTGTGTCTCTCTCTGTCAAATAAATAAATAAAATCTTTTTTAAAGCAAACCAACCAAACCACCAATAACGGTTATTTCCTAGATTTTTGTAGGTTCTTAAGACTTAGTGGGAGGATGGTGGGAAGGAAGGAAGGGGTGATGCACAAGAGGGAAGAAGATAGGAGGAAAAGAAAGAAGCTATATTATGACATAAAAATGAAAAGGGACAGATAAAGTATTTTATGGGATTTCTTCAAGGTTTAGAAAGAAAAACAAAACTGATATACTGGAATTCTTGCATAGCTAAGAATAATTCTTGAGAGGGAAAGAAAATCTTAAGCAGGCTCTATGCCCAGAGAATAAGCCCAATGTGGGGCTTGACGTCAAGACCCTGAGATCATGACCTGAGCCGAAATCAAGAGGTGGACACTCAACTCACTGCACTACCCAAGCAATTCTAGATGTGGGGACCGGTGGAGGAGAAGGAAAACATAGGACAAAGAAAAAACAACTATTCCTTATTTTTGTGTGTTAGGGATTTACTTCCACATCTATAGTGTGTAGAGATTTCTAACATTTAAGTTTGGGGCTCTGTGGCTTTTGTTTATTCTTAAAACTCAAATAAAAGATAGTTATCTTTAATACAATTTATTTTCCCATTTGAATTTATATCAGACCCTTTGAGATAGGAGCAAGTTTACAAAGACCTATCAGTGTGTTCACCCACATTTCTTTCTATGCATAATATACACAGGTACAATGTTTTCTTCTTATTTAGCACTCTTCTTGAAATGATATAAGAGCTTTTTGGGGATATTAATTAAACTTTAGAGCAACCCCTGTGACATGTGTGCCTGCCTACATATATCTGTTGGACACTTAGGAATTAATGTTTTGCAGAAATGTGCCATTTAAGGGTGCTTGTAGGCTAGCCACATAGTCACTGACAAGGCACCGAACAGATCCATACATTTCAGTTGTCAAAAAAATGCCATTAAAAAAGGCAACCATCATTTAGCATCAACACGTAAATATTGCCCTGGTGCTTAATATACTCTCAAGCAGGTCCTGCAGTGTCCTTGTCACAAAACGAGTCCCAGGGAAGCAGGTTCTGGAAGCTTGGCTTCCTTGAAAGGCTCCCGGTTTCCTAAATGCTGGGTTTCCTAGGGCTCCAGGCAAGGGTTTTTAAAGATGCAAGTGTCAAGGAAAACTGTCATGCATGTTTGCCTTAAGTACCCGAAAAGCCTGTCACTGCCATCTTGGAGGTCTTGAGGAAGACGCGGTTGGACATGCCGAGGCAGCGTAAACTGAAAGCTGCTTGACAGGGAGGTGGTCCGTTAGACTAACAGCCAGGTGCCCGCCTCCAGGCATTTTCTTTGCAAGTGGCAGAATTAAACAAAAGCAAAGGAGAGTCTTGTCAGGGGAGACTGTCTTTGCAGACATCTCAGAGGCTTGGACTTGAACTGGGGTCCTTTTCGGTTCTTAGGTTTTGCTTGATAAGACATTAAGGGGCTACATGAAACAGGAAGCACAGTCAGCATTTCTGTGAGGGCAGTGGGAAGTGGGGAAAGAGCAGTGGATGGAGAGGGCAAAGGTCAAGAAGGAAGAGGATGGTCAAGGTCAGTGTTAGGCTGACATTGCACCTGCTTGTTCTAGGAGGCTGAACAAGGCAGTGGTGAACCAGAGAACTATTGGCAGCAAGTGAGGTTCAGAGCCCAGTAATCTGGGTGGCTTTGGGAAAGCAATTTGTTGAATCTCAGTTTCCTCAGGTGAAAACAACGGAAAATGTTGCATAGGGATACTATGTGCATTAAATGGACTCAGCACATTCTTGCCACTAAGGAGACCCCTTAATAAATGCTGGCTTTTACTATTCTGGAGAGAGCTATCAATGATCCCATAAACTGCCTCTTTGGAGGACAGATCTTTCCGTCTGGTCCAGCCCTCTTTCCCTTCCTTCCTTCCCTTCTCCTTTCCTTCCTTGAACACGAGGTCCTTCAGTTAACTGGTATGAACTTTTATTTCCTGTCTTTCTGGTGTGTCAGCTGAGGGTTTTCCTTCTTCTCACTGCCAATGTGACCATAATACACCTTCGCAGGCTCCCTGTCCCACACAGAAAAGACCATAAGGTACTTCACTGGGCCCACAAGATGGCCCTGGCATGAACTCCAAGACCTTTCTAGCATTGTCTCCTGAGTTCCAACCCAGCTGATCAGAATGCTTGCATACTCTTGCTTTTCTGGCCTTCTTCTCTTACCTCTTCTTGGAGTGCCCTTTGGATGGGGTATACTTTTCCATCAAAATGGGAATCAGACACTATTCCTGCTGGCTAGGTTTCCCCAACCGGGTAGATGGGGTATCCCCAACACCCTGTGTTCCTGTATCACCCTTTTATAGTGTTTTATATTACTATAAATTATTGACTTAGCTGTCTTTCTCCCACAAGACTGCAACTGTTGGAGGACAAGGGCCACGTCTTTTTGACTTTACCCTCAGCCTTGCATGGTGGTCAGCCCCTAATAGAACTACCATAAACGTTGGCTGCATTAAGCTGAAGTCCTATGAACACAGCTGCTAATGGGATTAACAATGGGAGGTGGGAAATACAAAAATCCTTATTTAGCATAAAATCTGAGTTGCAGATAAAGAAACTATATAAGTTTGGCCTGAGGGCCTCTTATTGACAGAACTCTCACATACTTATTTCACAAAAGGGGCTGACTTCATTGCTGGATTTTCAAGCCTTTGATCATAAACACTCTCTTATAATAGTTAGAGCAATGATACTGCTGTACTAGGCATTTCTCTTGGGGACTCAGAAACTTGACTGAGTCTTCTTAGATATTCGTATAATATCCCCGTTAGGTGGATAGAGGCAAGGTAGACAGGGAGAAGAGGCAAATTTAAACATTGCCAAATTATAAGTGAGGAAACAAAAGGCAGCAAAAGTTAGATATGTTGAATCATGTAGGCCACGTTGCGGCACAATTTGGGAATAAAGAGAAGGGCCCTACAGCTAGAACCACAGGAAGTGAGTGAGTCAGATTTTCCCCACAGCTATGCCTCTTCCCCACACTACACCTGGCACATTAGAAGGGGAGTTGAGTTCCTTGAGTATTCTAGTATTATTTGATACATTATGCCTTGAAAAGAAAGTTCTTTCAATTCTATGTTTAAAATCCAATACTGTAAACTTCAGGGCTCTTATTTTAAGCCCATAAAAGTAAATTCAACCCATTAAAGAAGGAGGAATAAGGAGAGACTGGAGCATTTGAATTGAGATGAACGTAATTTGGCACAATCCATCAAAATTTAAAAGGCACATTATACATACCCTTTGATCTAGCAATTTCACTTCCAGGAATTTGACTCTTGAACATAATCATGGAAGTATGCAAAGGAAGGTACATACACAAGACTCTTCATTACGGTTTTGTTTGTAATAGCAGAAATGTGAAAGTGACCTGAGGGTCCATAAAGGAGAGATTGGTTAAATAAATTACAACATTCCGGAATACTACACAGACTTTAAAATAAGAATAAGGTAGGTCCCCATGAAATTACCTGATGTGATTTCCACCATATTTCATGAAGTTAAAAAAGGAAGTTGCCAAATGGTGTATAATACAGTCCAATTTACATTTAACTTTAAAAAAATATGCTCACACATCTAAAAACATTTTGGGAAGCCTAAAATAATAAACCTTCAAAAGAGATTTCCTTGAAAATAGAAGGGGAAGGGCAGGGAATATTACTTTCCATTTTCTAACTTCCTAGTTGTTGAATATTTTTACCAAGAGAATGTATGCATTTTGTAATATAGGAGTGGAAAGACCAAATCTATTGCAATATGGGCTCTGATCTTTGTCTAAATTCTTGACAAATCTTTTGTGGAAGGAAATGGAGAAAAGATTCTGTGCAGGGAGAAGAGGCAACAAAATCCTGTCATCGTGCTGGGAACAGTGAAGCACGGCGAGGTATGCTTGAGCCACAGGCCTGCTTTATCTCACTACTTCGACATTTAGAGTGGGAGGCCTTCACCAGTCATCTGGGTCTCACTCCCTTTGCATAAATAGATACTGGACTGTACTAGGTAATCTTAACATGGCTTCCAGCTTGAAAGTATTGCCTCTGTGCTGCCTAATGATTTCCAATTCTCTTAAATGATCAAGCCAACCTCAGTCATGTTTACCTTGACTCCTTCTCCTGGTCTGCCTTCTAGGGTAGTGGTCAGAATCAAGAGATCAACTTCCCAGAAGACAGCATGTTCTTATTTCCATATTCTAATCACTAGACCCTTTCTTCTTGGTCTCTTCCTCTCTGACTCTGACTCACCCTCTGTGACCAAAACAGCCTTTGGCTTTAACTCTGTGGCAAATTCTACAATTCCTCTTTCCCAAACTGAATGGTACTATGAACTTGAAGATGCATATTAGAGGCAGGACACGAGGAGGCTGCTCACAGCTTGCCTATTTCTAGACAAGGCCAACAATGGGGAAGACTCAGAAAACAAAGTATGTGTAGACACACGTGGACTGTGTCCTTGCAACTTGTCTCTCAGTCACATCATTATTATGAAGTTCTGGGTGGGTTAAAACGTATGTATGCTACCTTTTCCCTTATGACATTGAGTTTGAGTATTTCTAGTAATGCCACATTAAATCACAGGGGTGTAAATAGTGGTGGACATAATTACTGACATTAGGATGTGTTGCATTTTAGGACAAAACTTTTTGTCTAATTAAATGTAGAACTATTCAATTGTCACCTACACTGTGGTCCACTGTGGAGATGACCGACCCCTGCAAAATGTCCTACCTACAATTTTCACCATGAAGAGGATAAAATGCATTGCCTAGAACAGAAGCTTGCAGCATGGAGTTAAATGGTTTCCATTCATGGTTTTATTAAAAAAGCAAAACCAAAAATTGTCCAGAGCAATTCAATTTTATAAAGGTAAAACTGCACCCTGAGCCATTTTCAGGAGAATGGGAAATGCATCGAGTTGTTTTGAGTTAACTTTCTCATCATGAGACCTCGTAAAGAGCACTGGTTAGTAAGACAATAAATGAGCATGTTTTAATTAGAAAATGTGGAATCCAAGCAGTTTTGCAGGAAAGAAGATGATAGCTTCAGAGAGACATTAGGAGACTAATAAAAGTTAAAATGCATTAAGTGGCCATAGTGAACTCAAAGGTAAAGTCATGGGATATTTGAGAAGTGAACCAGAGAGGGCAATGAATCAGAAGGGGATGGAAATTAGTCGGTGGAACTTATTTTCTCTACTTCATATTAGAATCAGCTATAAACCCCCTTCTGTGCTCAGGCAACTGAGATAACCTAATGCCCCTAGAATTCTCCCACTCCCCCATCCTGGCCAGAACTGTGTGTGCCCAGAGGAGAAAATCACTATCATTGGGCAATGTGAGAAGGCAGCTGGGCTAGGACAAAACTAGCATTGAACTTGATTTTTTTTTTTTTTTCTGCCTGCTAAGCCTCCATTTTATGGTCTCCTAAAATCATGGTGCTCAGTTATGACCATGACATTCTTCATGCTATGCTACTCTACACGGGTGCGTGATCCAGGTCTAGCCAATCAACACGGTCTGTTCTCCAGGCCTTGGGGAATGGGTCCACTGTGGGTATGTGACCATTGTTGAGTTCAATGAAAATTTAAGGAAAGGAATGTTGTTGAAATATCAGAAAGAAGACTTCCTTTTTCTGTTAGGTTTCTAAGGTGTGAGAACATAGCCTGAAGTTCCAACAAAGATCTTACAAGTTAAGAACGACGGTGGGAAAGAAAGAAAAGCGAAGCTGAGGGACAGATTCCTAATGCCTGAGTTTCTTTCCATGAATCCAGTTCTTCCAGAATCTTGATTCTGTCCCAGGTCCTTCATCTTCCCAAGTTCCCTCCTCCCAACATGCCAAAAAAGGACAATAATATCTATCAGATAACATAAAGTGTCTATTATGATACTTGGCACAAAGTAGTTATTCAAGGGATGATGATGTCTAAAAATCAAAACCAAAGGGAGTGTTCAGTTGTTTCCAGGAAGTGAAAAAATATCTAATAGGGCCACAATGTCTCCTCACGCAGATTATGAAGTCTAGAAGCTGAAGAAGATGATCTTGGCAGTCCCTTGTCTTTGATATACTACTGAATGTACCAAGAGAGAACAGCTCAAAGCTGAGGACAAGATACCCACAAAACCTGGACATACAAAGCACTGTTCCACTCCCAGGGGGCTCTCATGTTTATTCTCATTTTCCTGATGCCAGGGTGGGGTAGATTTCTCCAGGTCCCATCAAATGCTTTAATAGGGCCCAATATCACCTTATGCCCTCTTATCCATGTTCTCTAGTAGAGAAAGTCTGGGTTGATAAGAGATCAAAAAGTCACTAAGATTAAGCTTTCCATTTAAAATTCTTATCCAAGCACATACCAATGCAAGAAGAGCAACATCTTCCACCTTCTTCTAAGTGCAGAATTTTAAATCCATTTGTTCAAAGAATTTTTAAAAAACGAGTTTTTAATCATCGTATCACTGGTGTGCAACATCTTTACTGGAGGACTGAATGTGGAGAAATGGACTTATGGATGTTTGTACCCAACCGAAGCTTTAACAAATTACAACACAAATTCAATACAATCTCACAAATAAAAAAGAAGGGTTACTTATTCTCTTTTGAAATATAAGGCAAGGATAGTTAAAACAATGATAAAAGAAATTGGGAGCATTTTCTGATTGTTCAGTCACTCTGGCTGAGAAGCAATTCTTTAAGGGATTTAAAAATACACAATTTTGAGGGTGAGCCTTTGTGGTTAGCATTGTCATGACCTCTAAAAATGATTATTTGCGAACATGATTCATGACATAGCCTGATATTGTTTGGTGGGTTTTGGAGGGAAGAAACCTGCCTGAGAAAAGGCTTCTTCAACCTTCTCCTATAATCTAGAGTACTCAACCCCAGGAGAGGGACCTGGCTGAGAGCCTTGTACAGGACTGCAATTCTGGGGACACAAAACTCCACCTTACAAAGACAGGCAAGGTGGAGGCTAATAAATCAAAGGAAGCTGCAGAAAAGTTGCAGAGCCTACTTCCCCTGCCTGGGAGAACTGGGAATGCCTTATCTGGCCTCCGTGAAAAGAAAAGGATCACTGGGGAGCCAGAATTAGAAAAAGACTTGTGCTTCATCAAGTCTCTCCCTGTCTAAGCCAGATAAAATAGCCTCTGGGAAGGCTTCAGGAAATGCCCCAGGGGAGTGACAGCTGATTTTAGCTGAAAGGGTGAGAAAGTACAGACAGAGATGGAAATACTTGGCTTTTTTCAACTGCGAACTTAACCCACTGCATTTACAGACTTGGGGGCAGAGTCTTGTGCTTACAAGGCATGACCACGAGGTGGCCTCGATCCGTCATTGGGTCCCCATCACCCAGGTTGCAAGGGACAGCCTTTTAAAAACGTTCTCTTACCTAGAACCTTAGCTGTGGTTAACTTACAAGTAAGAAGTTCAAGTACCCAAAGTTTTAATAAACTTAGACTTTAGTTTTACAGCGGGAGCCGAATTCGAAAAGGACAGCCTCTCCTTGGATACCTGCACCTTCAAGGACGCTTCCCAATTTGCAAACCACACCAAGAGCAGGCTGGAGTGGTCTTAAATAAGATGTAATGCTTGTTTCTTTCTTAATGCACCTTGTAATTTGCACACGTGTCACACCACTTTATTTATTTTCTTATTAATGGGTTTGAGTGTGTTTAACACCACAAGCCATAAATTGCTGAGCAGTAGCTCAGCCTAGGTTCTCTCCACTTTCCTGCCAATTGTCAGAAAATGATGTGGGGTACACAGGTGCCTCTTCTAACCAGCTTTCTCTCGCCCACCCCACCCCTTGCCTCAATCCAACAACCAACTGCTTGTCTCCATCTGCCAAGAAAAAATAAAAGACACAGCCTCATTTCTCATTGGAGAGCTTGCCTATTGAGCAGCTCAGTTATTGAGATTAATAAGCTGCCAGTTTCCAAGGAAGACTACGAATACTATAAAATTAAAGTGCACTGCAACGTGAAATGCTGCTGGTGGCCAGGCAGGATCACCGTGTCAAAAAGGCAAGGTAAAGCTATAAAATAAGGCTGAGCTTGAAAGGCTAACCTAAAGGTCTCATTAATTTCCATGTTGCCTCTGATGAGAATTTAGAGGGGGCATAATGTTTTGCAATATGGAGAAACCAAGCTGCCTATTGATTTGAAAAGTGCTTGAATGCATTTGGTGCACCCAGAATGAATTCTAGTTTTAAACTTCACTTGAGAACATTAAACACACACACCCCCAAACAGGTTACCTTGGTTTAATATTCTCAAGATCAAGCTTGTCAGTGATTCTGTCAGAAAATTAATCCGTAGGTAGAAAAATCAATCTGAGAACAAGTTTGGAATAGTCTTTGGGCTCAGCATGGCAAGGATGTTTCAACAATCTTGTTGCTTCTCTGTGAGAACCTTGTTTACCAAAGGTCTTGTATCTTGATTCCCAAATACGCACTACCAATAAAGCATCCAGATTAGGCTAAGATGACTTCCTCACAAAGACAAAAAGTGTGTTTTCTGAAATTCTGAGACCAAAATTAGATTCTTAAAATGCCGCTCATCAAGCCCAAGGTTCTCCTTTCTTTAGCAGAGCCCTTACACGACTTCCTGTTAACAGGAATAATCATGGTACTCTAAGTATGACCAAATGGTCAGCCATGGTACCCCTAACGGTTTGGCTTTCTCTTATTAATGTGGCAAAGCTCTGTGTGGGAGAGAAAGATTCGACAAATCACAGAGCTGAAGAAGTAGGAGGGCTTTGATTTCTGCACTGTCAATTTGCTCTCGCATTTTCTACGATGCAGAGTATCTGTCATGAGCTCACATAGACCCTAGGCTGTCCGGAGCCATGGAGTGCTGAAGCCTCAGACTGACCACACTGGTTGCCACCAATCTCAAGGAGTGCAGAGAGAAGTCCTTAACCGCTTGCTTGGCTGATGATTTTGTCAATGGCTAAGGCTCTATCCAGTAACAGGCTGGAATTCAACCCATAGATCATTTTTTTTCCTTATGTCACTTATCATGCATTGACTTCACCATTTCCATGGCCTGGCAAATCAATCTGTTGTTTGCCATCAGAATAAGCATAGTTTTGTTTTGTTTTTCAAGTTCCAAAAAGCACTATTGTGTGGTGGTTAAGAACACGGCATTGGGAGTCAGACCCAGTTCAGATTCCAGCTCCGCCGCTTACTCATTTACAGATCTGTACGTAACTTCATTTTCCCAAGCCCTCGGTTTCCCTTCATTTGAGATGGGGATAGTAACATATGCCCAACAGAAGTGTTAAGGGGTTAAATGGGATAATGTATGTAAAAACTAAGCACCAAGCAAAAAGTATGTGATAAAGAAAAATCGTTATTTACAGGCATATATGATCATGTAGAGTAAGTGCTAAATTGAACAAAATTTCTGGAGAGTTATTTTTAAAAGAGAAAAAAATCAATTGCTGAGAGCTTTGAACACACTAAATATGCTGTTATTTGTAAATGGATGAATTTCCATGTTACATCTATTATCTTGGAATCAAAATATTTAGAATCCAAACAGCTACACTTAAGTCTCACTGCATCATAGATTTGACGTGTCTGAAACGGCACTTCTGTTTTCTGCCACAAAACTGGTTCCTATTTCTTTGGGAAATGGTATCACTATCCAGCCACCCGCCTAAGTAAAAAAACTGGTAATTGTACCCTCAACTGCCCAAGCCACACAGGATTCATTCTGACCAATTCTACCTTCAAAATACTCCTGACATCTATGAATGTTCACCTTCTTGCCAGATGGGTGGGAGAAAGGCAAATATGAGGGCTACTGCTGCCAGGACCCCAGTGGGGACCAGAGCACCTTCCATCTTAATCATTACAAGACTCTCTAAGCTGGACCTCTAGACTTGCTCTACCTTACCCCCAGTCTCTTGGCCATATGGCAGCTTCCAGAATTCACAACAAAACAATATTATTTTATTGTTTTATTTTCCCATTTAAAATGCTTCAGTGACTTTTCATTATTCTTAGGCTAGAGTCCAAAACCTTTCACCCAGCCCAGCACTCTGCAGCATGCTGCCCTTGCCTGCCCTTCTAGCTTGCTTTCCTTTCTTGGCATCCTAGTGTTTCTTTCCCCAGCAGATCATTGTTTTTGCCATCTAGAACATTCTTTAAGTCTAATTAACACTTAGTCATCCTTACGGCTCAGCTTAAACATCCATTTCTCACGCATCTGACTTCTCTATATCTCACACGGCACATATTCCCCTCCTCATCGGAGCAGAGGGGGCATGTGTGTAATCATTTGTTCACGTCCGTCTACATCCAGCCTGGAATCACCATAAGGCCTAGGACTTTGCTTTTCTTCTTCACTGAGGGCTCCTCGGTGCCTGGTGCATGATAGGTTCTTACAGATATTTCTTGAATAAATAATGGATGACCATCTTACAAAGCAACTTGCAAACTTGTTTATAGCATGAGGGTCTTGATGTTTAAAGGGAAGGCTTCTGGAATTGAGGATCTGATGGAGATTTTTTTTGTGTGTTTATTTTCTGTTGCCCTTGTGTCAAAATTTATAAAGATAGAAAAGGTATTACTGAAAAAAAATCAGAGCTTCTGGTATTTCAGAGAAAAAGTAAAATCAGGGGGACATTTTGTCCTGCTTCGGGATTCTCTTTAGTGACCTGCTGCTAAGAGATTGAGAGGGAGAAGCTTGCTTCAGCAATACACACAGATGAAGGAAAGTCAGTCATCAAACTACTTTATACTGTTTTGGACAAGAGAAGCTGACTTCAGAAACTCCCCAAGAAACTGTTGGCCAGGAAGATCCCCGAATTTGCTGCTGTCAGGAGAGGAAAGAGTAGAGAGGTGCTATCAACCAGCAATTACCCATGGGTTTCCTTCTAAGACCTAAGTAGGTGGAGAAAAACATGGCGATGGAGTGATTTTGTGACACACCATATTGGAGAAAGACAAAACAGACTGCTTGCAATTAGTACCTCTGCCCTGAGTTTGTTTTTCCTTGGATTATGTTATGGTTTATACATGAATGGACTGGTTTTGGTGGTAGAAATTTATATGCATTGGTCCTTTACATGATTGACAGTGCTATGGAACTTTCATTGTAGGCTTTTTTGTCTTCTGTTAAATTCAAATTCGTACAGTCCTATTTTCGGTCTATGTCTCCTTCATCAGCACCTTTAATTCTACTTGTCACAGAAAAAAAATGGGAAAAAAGCACAGTCCAGAGACGATGTAGCATGCCTTATTAAGACTGATGGGAACATCTAAAAGCAATGCAGAGAGGCAAAGGTTTGTTCCTCCCTAGTCTAAAGAAACGTGCTGGACTTGGCATAGAGTCTCCGGGGGTGGTAGAATGCCTGCTCATCACCTTCCAGAGTTATGAAATCCTTCCATTACAACCAGAAGTCTGTATCAGGACGAGTAAATGTGGTGAGGTTGTTTATAAATTTCCACTGCATTTTCGAAATTGCTGACTACATCACAATCAGCCTCCACAATGACCTGCCTTCAATGGTTCTCTCTCCTGGATGTAGTTAAACAATCCTTATTTGGCATAAAAATAAGAATGGGAATTCCAGCATGGCATCACACCCTAAAAGAACAGCTCCGGACCTACACTTTCTCTTGTGGATAAGAAAAGGATCCGATGAAACTCACCACGTTTCAGCATTTGAAGGAGTGAATTTTTTCAGTCCTACAGTTTCTAAGAGTATATTAAAAACAACAACAACAACATAGGGGATGGAAACTAATAATATACCATAATCTTTGAAGTCTTTCTACTTATCTACTAGACAAATTTTTATCATCCTTCCAAAATCCAGCTTAAACAAACCCTCAGCTGTGAACTGTTTCCTGCTCATCCTGGGAGAGTTAATCCCTCCATCCACTGTACAGTGACCTTACACTTCCATTGCTGTACACACTGCACTATCCTTTTGTTTCTGTACCTGTCTCTTCCTTTAGGTTGTGTGAGCTTTAAGGGCAAGATGCCTGTGTTACCCATTATCTTCCTGGCACCTGACATAGTGCTTGGTATACATGAGGGATTCAGTAAATATTTGCTAATAAGAGACTGAATGAATAATCTTTTTAAAAGAAACACAAAGCCCCAAAATTCTACCAATTACAGCTGAAGTTTTCATATATGAGACTAGATGCAAACCCAAGTTATACGTATTCATGAATTCCATGAATGGAGTTTCAAATATCTGCTGACTTGTGCTCCCTGGGTTTGACTTCTGGTGACAGCATGATCCCAAGGGCCTCACAGTCTCTAAACTTTGGCCCTTGAATGTGCTGATCAAAGGACATCCAGATGTTGCCCTTGCTTGGTTTTCTCTTCTGACTGACTTCAACATTTTGGCAATCCTATCTACTCTTCAAGCCTTGTATTTAACTTGTCTCCTCCAAAAGCACCACTGAGAAACTCTAATCCTTGGAGAAAAGACAAATATCCAAATGGTCTGCAGAAGGACTCTACAGATCAGATACGAATTCTAGGGAAGCTTACTTTAGAAAACCAGGAAGGTGACAAGCTTGGCTCTGCTGGCCCTCTCTACCAGATTCTTATCAAGATAACACTTGACTACAAGTGGTTTTATAAAGTAAATCTCCTGGAGAGCCAATTATTTTCCTCAGAAGCTGGGAGAGGGGAGGCAGTTCATGCAGTATATGCATTCTAACCACCAAGGGAAGACTCTCTGTGAGAAGCAAACACTCTGATAGAGTTTTCCCTGGAAATGGAACAGTTAGGGCAATAAATGTAGTTTTGTAGTTACTCACCAGAAGAAATCTTGCCACCTTATTTTGTGTGTGGAAACCACTAGAGTTCTGTTCAAAGTGGCTCAAAACATCCCATCTCCCTGAAGTCTTGGACCTCTTGCAAGTTATTTTGCCCCTTGACATCCAGATTGTCCATCTTTAAAATGGTAGAAATAATGGTTCCTTCCTACCTCACTGTATCTCTTTCAGGCTCTCACGAGAAAGCACAAGTAAAAATGAATGCCAGGCATATACAAAGTGCATGGTAAAAACTGGTGATTAATAATGACGGTGGTCCTCTTCCTTCTGTTCTTCCCCTCCTTCTCTTTCTACAAGAGCTACACATTTCTCTTTCCCTTTCTCCTCATCATTTTCCTTCTAGTCCACTCTATGTAGCCTCGATGGCCAGAAACTCTTTTTCAAACAATGGTCTATTAATGTAAAAAGAAGCTAACGCCCAACAAACTCCATGGCAGAAGGAGGAAAAAGAGAAAAACTTATACAGCCTTAAAGATCATCATCGACTATGGGATATCCGAATCCAGTCTGCTTTCAGCCCGGAAACTTTCTGGCAAAGCTGTTTATTGACAGGTTACCATATCAGTGGAAA
The DNA here is from genome assembly GCA_004024625.1 of Mellivora capensis. Classification (NCBI taxonomy): domain Eukaryota; kingdom Metazoa; phylum Chordata; class Mammalia; order Carnivora; family Mustelidae; genus Mellivora; species Mellivora capensis. The sequence continues at coordinate 97,625 of PISX010000177.1, forward strand.
TGTTTCAATATATCTATTACATATAACATATGCATATAGTTTCTACTGACTTTACATATTTTAAGCCTCAGAGATTAAGACTATAGGCATGGTTAACAATAACCTATAATCAGAGAACAAATTTTATTTAAGTTTAAAGTGACCACAGTGACAATAGTACATGAGTTATTCAAGAGCTTATTAAAAAAAAAAAATAAGGTAAATGCTATGGCTTGCATAGTTGCTTCCAGCTGCATACAGAAAATTCGCTGGCCATTACCGGAAAGATGACAGGCTCCTTTCATCTTTCCTCAAACCTAACTTATTAAAGTTTAAAAACTTAAGTGGGAACTTTTTGGAGGGTCAAAGTGAATCCTCTGCTTTCTCTGTTTCTCTTCGTGGCTCTTTTGGACAAAGAAACAAGAGTAACTGGAGCCCCCAAAGCCTGAAAAGGGTCTGGGGTTGGAGCACAAGGCTGTTCTCCATCTAGCAGCCCACCTACAGCCTTCCCGGCCATTTGGCCCCAGCTGGCTACACTGTGACCCACGCCCCCTCTCTCAAGGCATCAAGGTGGGCATGGTTTTAGAGGACCAGGCGTGAAGGTAAGAAAGGGACTGAAGCAGAAGCAAAAACAACACAAGGCCAGACCTGGAGATCACTTTGCAACTCTTCACTCCAACCTAAGTGCTGCCCCTTTTTTCTTGTTTGTTTTTGTACATTCTTGTTTGCCCCTCAGGCATCAAGCTGTTAGTATGTACAGGAGGGATTAACGTGAGACGGTATGTTGGATGAAATATAAATTAAAATTATACTTCTGTCAGTCTGGAATCAGGGATTGTTTCTCAAGGTCTCCCCAAACACTTAATTTCAAATGAGTCTTCATTTATTACTTCAGGAAAGGCCAAATGCATAATTTATCAGCAGCTTTCAGTCAATATACCCTTATAAGCATGTTTCCCATGAGCCTTTGAGTAAAAATATGTTATGCTAATTCTATTAGTTGGGTACACAAGAGCTGTCTAAGAGAGTAAACAAGCATTAAAAGGAGACACATGTGAACCAAGAAATACCTATCAACCTACCATCCAGGGTCGAATTACCAAGGGAACAGCAAGGTGGTGGTAAACTCGTCCTGTTATTTAAACCAAGACTGTCTCCCCGACAGGAATCCCGAGCCATCCTGTGGTGGATCTGTGTGGGTGGCTCTGATAGGGCAACGGGCATGACGGGCGACGGGCACTTACCGGGTCTCCAGCGGCACGTTGCTGTTTAGCACCCAGCTGTCCTGAAGCTGAACAGACTCTGGCGTGGTGGCTAGGTCGTTGGGTGCGGGAGCTGGGGCGTGGATCTGGCTCCGCCGGTTGGTCAGTGAGTTCCTGTTGAGGGAGTTGGCAGACGAGTGGTGATGGGACAGAGTGTGGTTGTGAGGGGGAGGCAGAGGGGGCCTCAGAGTCGACTGGCTGTGGTGGTTTGGAGGACCTGGAAAGAGAGGAAAGAGAAACGGCCATCAGGGACTGCAGACTCTAGCTGCCAAGGCTCTCAAACCCACGGAGTAGAGCCTAGAACCCATGCCTCTCTATTTCTGAGAGTCACAGACTAGACACATAGATAAGACTGAAAATGCCTAATTCCAGGGTTGGTTACTCATATATAACATGGTTTGCTTTGCTTTTTTCTGCTGGCCTCAGAAGAAGGAGAAGCTAGGTCAGTAAAAGCAGGCTGGAACATATTAATCTTGAAGTGGAAGTCACATGACAGTCAGGGCTGATCATTGTTGTAACAAGTCCGTATACTCTCTCCTGGTAAACCAGTTCACTACACACATGCTTTACAAATATTTCCTTCCTTTCCTCCTTTTATTTTACTTGAGAGAGAGAGAGAGAAGGTGCAGAGAGGGAGGGAGAGGGACAAGCAAACCCTGCATTGAATGTAAGCCTGACGTGGGGCCCCATCTCATGACCCTGAGATCATGACATGAGGTGAAATCAAGAGTCAGATGCTCAACTGACAGAGCCACCCAGGAGCCCCAAATATTTCCTCCTTCTAAAGGTAACAAAATATGGTACCCTCTAAGAGAGTAGCATACTTAAATACCTGTAGGGGCTAGGCAGGAAAGGGAGGTGGGCCAGTTGTGGACTGAGGTGACTGGGAAGGAAGCAGCCCTCCCTCAGATCCGAGCCCATGTGGCCCTGTAGGGAGAAGGGCCCAAGGCAGCCAGATCTAGTTTTTCAAGGAAAGCTGAAGATCTGGACTTTTAGATAAACTTTCCTGTGTTTTGAAGATGGTGACAATTAATTTTTAAAAAGTGTATGTGTGTGTGTGTGTGTGTAAAATTTTTTTTTAAATAAGACTTTAAAAAAATACCTGTGAGCCTGCTCAGACATCGGGTCTGATGTTTTCAAACCATGACCCTCACTCCAAATTGCATCCTATTTTCTTCTCTTGAAATCCTCTCTCCTTGCAGGAGAAATGCACAAAGGAGAACTATACCGCTGCGTGTACCCTCTTGTAAATATGACCACAGATGACAACTCCACACAGGGTTTTCCTAGCAACCCATTCTCAATCTACAAAATGAAATATTTTAGGCATAATGCAAATGAAAGTAGTTCACTATGCAATGTAAGCCTATAATTTGGTTTTAATGGCTGCTGAAACATGACTTTTAATTTGTGTCCTCTTTTGAAGCCTCTAGTCAAGGTTGGCAGCTCACCAGGTGACTGCCAAGCCTTGTCATTTTGGCCCCTGCCAACTTTTAAAATCCTCAGCCCCTGCTGTCCTGGCTTTAAGAAGTTGGCTCACATCATTTAAACAAGCAATTTGACACAAATTTCAACTACTTGTCTCCTTATGTGGCCAGGCTACATCTCCAAAAGGTGTAATCTACATTCCGTGGCTCCTGGGAAGCCTGCAGAAATATTCCGAAAGAAAGACAACATGTCAAGAAGATACTAGGTTTGGAGAGCATCATGACTGAGGAAAGCAAGAAGGAAAAATAACAGAGGAAAGTGGTTCCTCGAAGTTTGTGTTCCTGGGCTGAAATTACTTGGGGAGGATTTTTTTTTTTGGTCTTCAGAGAAAGACAACTAAAACTAAACCCCAGTGAGAAATGCCACCGTATAGTTGTACAGATTTTAAATCGCATCCTCCAAATGAACCTGCAATTCGTATTTTACATTATGCACCAGTGACATTTTAAATATATCTTTGAGAGAGTTTCATAGCAGGAGCAGGCTATTACATTTCCTGGCATTGTTGTCTGTCTAGTAATGTATTACTATATAGTTATTTAGCATTTGTCTGTCTCGTATTAGTGGGAAGAGGTGAGAAAAGGGGGTGAAATGATGTAATCATGGTCCTTTAGAGATGCTATCAAAGCCCCTCACACAGGGTTAATGAATTCTCATGCCTTCCTTTCCCTTCTCTCAACTTCCATCCAACTGGTCATTATTCGCCATTAGTTAGGTAATCTTGAGACTTGCCTCAGGAAGATGAGATGAATCAGTGTACAAGTGAGAACCCAGCCTCCTCAGCCCCAAGCCCTCACTTTCCATCTCCCTCAGCAACCCGTCCCCACTGCCAGAGCTCCAGACCACACACTCTCCAAAGTACAAAGAGGCCTTGGGAGGTATTTAATTCACTATGTGAGATACCAGAACCCTCCTGCTTCCTGTCTATTCATCCCAAGCTAAGGTTTCTTTGCTAACTCCAACTTGTGTGGCCCTTCCCTGTCCATCTGTGTTCTGTGTGGGTGGAATTCCTGTGGTTTCCCATTTGTTGATCATATCCAGGGGTGCTGCTAGGGGGAATGGAACCACGGACCCAGGTGCTATGTGGCATAGTCCCAACAAAATAGACGGTGAGCGCTCCAGTTAGCTGGAAGAGAAGTCGAGCTGCTGAAGAGAAGGCCTAGAGCTTCATGGAGGAGAGCAAAGAAGACGTAATTCTCTGCTCACCCTGCCCTCCTATAAAGCATGTTATTTCACTGCAAATAAATCACATTATTGACAGCAACAACAACCACCATCTAGCATCGTCAGTATTAGAAGATGTTTTCCTCATTACTGCTGCTCATTTCCACTGTGACACAGAGGATATTTGCTCATTTATCTATCCATTTAACAATCATATTTTGCAACTAGGTGCAAGAACTAGAAAAGACAATTAGAATAGAGTGGGAAAAGCTACCACTGGGGTGTGTACAGAGAGACAGGGGAGCATCTGGGGGTGGGGGCACTTAGCCCGTAGGTAGGAAACACAAATCTAAAGAACCAGGTTCAAGGATTGGGTCTGCCCCTTTCACGTCGTGTGAACCTGGGCCTCCAAACCCATGTCTGTAATCCCGAGTACTCACCCATCACTGGTGACCACAGCACTAAGTAGCTGTGTGTCAACATGGAAGATGGCAGGGAAGAGGAACGGGGAGTGCCAAGCCTGCCACCTGAGGCTGGCAAGTTCCCCAACTGTGTGCACGGAACCCTGATTGCTTCCGTCAGGAATAAAAGCGTGAATAAGACATGATTATGGCTCTCACGGAACCCAGATTTGAGTATAGGACGTAAACCCAGATTTCAACCATCTAGGGGAGAAGTCGCAAACTGACAGCCCCCAAGATGCACATGACCAAAATTTCAGAGTCAAGATTTTGTAGAACGTTCCAGATCACTGACTTCTCTTGAGAACAAAAATACTGAGTCTATTCTCCCACAGCAACAACTGGATATAGCTTAATGCCTTAGGATGGTTTTCTGGTTTGCCATCAACCCTAAAGTCCCTGTTATTTTAATTTGGCCGGATGTATGCATTTATGTTACCATGGGTAGGCATTTATGTTTTTGATTGCTGGTTTCCTCCGTGGTACCTTCGTATTCCAGGTAGTTAATGTATCTCTAATATAGCAACACCTCTGCTACAACTAATGATCTCAAGCACTTTTTGTGTTTATCGGTTTTCATTACAGTCATCCAAAGAGCTTGCTGGGTCTGATGGTTTTCCATTTCAAAAAATGTAAACAATGCCCAGCAACATGCCTTACTGCTTTCCATGAGGCCAAATTACATGGCAAAGCCCTTCTGAAAGGCAACTCATGTCTTCAATAGATGCTGAAACAGAAATGATTAACAGCTTAGCTTGATGAAGGAACCTTCGCGTCCACTCTGAGTTCCACACAATTATTGGGTTTAATTAATGTGCATATTAATGGCTCTTCTATTGCATAAATATGAAATCACATAATAATGCAATTGAGCCACGAATAACTATGTAACATAAATGCTTACACACTGTCAACTTAATAAGTATGCTATTAGCAGGCAAAAGGCAACTGTCATTACAATCACAGTGCTAACCTATTATCTTGTACCCGATTTATCTGGAGTTGAGAACCTAGAATTTATTTTTAGGTACCGTGTGGCCTTTCGTCCGAGGAAGGAGGAGCGACACACTGGTCCTGTTAAAAGCGAGGGCAGGAGCACCCTCATAGAGGGGTCATGTGGCAAGGTACCCTTTTCCAGAACAGTCCGCCTTCATCCCTCTGAGGGGAAAAAATTGAGAGAAGGGAAAAGCAAAGCCGACCCAGTTGGCCTCAACTGGACTGTTACTTCAAGTTTAATTTATAAAATGCTTGGAAAGAGGGGGAAAAAAAAGGCTAGGGCAGGATAGGTAAGATTCCCAGCAAGGAGAAGATAAGTGAATTTAGCGAGAAGGTGTTTCCTGTGTGTTTATTTTTTTAAGAGATTTTATTTATTTATTTGACAGAGAGAGAGAGATCACAAGTAGGTAGAGAGGCAGGTAGAGAGAGAGGGAGAAACAGGCTCCCTGCTGAGCGGAGAGCCCGACTCGGGACTCCAACCCAGGACCCCGAGACCATGACCTGAGCTGAAGGCAGAGGCTTAACCCTCTAAGCCACCCAGGTGCCCCTGCTTCCTGTATGTTTAAAAACTAAGTGCTTGAATGAGCACTTGATTTGTCCTGTTTGCTAAAAAAACAAACAAACAAACAAACTATGCTTAAGATTTGCTCTTGCCAGGAATTTTGGTCCTGACAGGGATGCTGTTCCCATATTCTCACCTTCCTAAATGCCAACTGGTTGACAGCGGAGTCATAAGAAAAACAAAGCACTGCTTCTTTGTTGGACAACAGTATCAACTCTAACAAAGTTAGGCCCCGGGGACTGCAAAATGCTGGAGTATCAGCTCCTGTGTTAACTCGACTAGCAAAGCTCAAACGGCATGTGGAAACGACCAACACCCACACTGTCAATAATGTATACAGGAAGATTTTCTTTGGAGCTAAGGAAGGAAATTCGTAATAACTGGCTACTGTTGCACTCTTCCTAAATAAACAGGTGGGTGAGACATTTAGGCTAGGTTTACCCTTGCCAAGAGGGGGTGGGTGTATAGGAGAGTAAGAGGGCAGGGATAGACTAAGATAGCTTTGTCTTGCTCTGTAGTCCACCCTATTTTTCCCTGGTGATTAAAAATGATAAAATGTATGAAAGAAAAAAATATAAGTAGAGGCCTGCCTAACTGCTCATAATTCACTCATTCTTGGAGATGGTATGCCAAGTGCTGGTCTTTAAAAAATTTCAACCCCTTAGACCCTGAGATGATGAATTCACCACAGACTCTGCCCCCTTCTCCTGAACCACATCTTTGGAGCAAGTTCCATCTTGACAACAATTTGAAGAGGCTAGAACTGAAGCCGGTGCTGGCACACATTTTGGAGTCTCTGGCTGGTGAAAGTTGGCAGCTGAACACACTGTTCAGATCTGACCTCACATGAGAGACAGAGAGAATCAGAGGTGAAGACTTTTAAGAATGACAGCCTCAGGGCACCTGGGTGGCTCAGTTGATTGAGCGACTTCCTTCAGCTCGGGTCATGATCCTGGAGTCCCAGAATTGAGTCCCACATTGGGCTCCCGGCTCCATGGGGAGTCTGCTTCTCCCTCTGACCTTCTCCCCTCTCATGCTATCTCTCATTCTCTTTCTCAAATAAATAAAAGAAAATCTTAAAAAAAAAAAAAAAAAAGAATGACAGCCTCTAGTTAGAAGGAGGAGTCTGTTGCTGATGACCAGGCTCGTGGTTGGCTTTGAACCCCTGAGTGGCCACTTACTAACAGTGTGACCCCTGAAAAAGAGGCATTTTTTATCCAAGTTTGTTTCTTTTTTTTTTTTTTTAAAGATTTTATTTATTTATTTGACAGACAGAGATCAGAAGTAGGCAGAGAAGCAGGCAGAGAGAGAGGAGGAAGCAGGCTCCCCGCTGAGCAGGGAGCCCAATGCGGGGCTCGATCCCAGGACCCTGGGATCATGGCCTGAGCTGAAGGCAGAGGCCTTAACCCACTGAGCCACCCAGACGCCCCCCAAGTTTGTTTCTTCATCTATGAAATGGGTAGAGTTGTTTTACTTTTCTCATGTGGTTGTTAGGAGCATCAAATGAGAATACATCTCTAAAAAGCCTGCCACGATTCTTGGCACATAGTTGGTATTAAATATTATTATATGTTACGTGTTATAATTAACAGTACTAATAATAGTGATAACAGCAATAGCAACTATAGGTCTGGGGAAAATGAAGGATGGAGGATGGTATCAAATCAACGTAGAAAGGCAAAATGACCAACCTCAGACCCCCTCCAGCTTCGGATGCAGTCTGCAGAAGGACCTGCTGACTGAGTGACGTGGGACAGGCATTACTAGGGGCAGTCCCAAGAGCATCTGTCTCAGAGCTTGCAGAAATGGAACGTGGGACTCCAAAGTGTTCCATTTCCATAACCGAAACAATTGGTATTAAGGACTACAAAATAATACCAACAGGAGTGCGAGGAGTTAAGCTCTCCCTGTGTGTCTGGTCCTGTGCGAACTGCTGTCTGTAAATTATCTCAGTGTGCCGCCCCTCGCTGTTATGGGACCGGTTCTCTTATCATCCCCATTTTACAGATCCAACCAGTAAGGCACAGAGAGGATAAGTAAATCCCCCAGGGTCATGGAGCTTAGTAAGTGGCCAGCTGCTTGTGGATCCCAGGGTTTCTTCCCCATTCCACCACATGCCAAAGAGCGTGGGGCCCCCCCGAGGCCACTCACACGCGGGAGAGAACCAAGACCCCTGCCCTGCTTTACATTCACCCTGGCAAATACAGAGGAAAACAGCCTTAACTCATTTCTGTGCACGTTTGCTTAAATGGCAGAACGCCATCTTGTGAGAAATTGGAGGGGACTGCCCACCTCAAAGCTCTGCACCTCACAATGCTGCTTGAATCAGGAGAAATAGGCCAGAACAGCCGAACTGCAGGGCAATCTCTTTTCTGTGCCTTCCCAAAAGGCCCTCCTGGAACTTCCTCCTCCGTGCTGCATCCCTGGCTCCCGTAACCAGTGGCATCAGGGATAAGCAGCAATTAGGTCTGTTGCAGGCAGAAACAAGGGCACAGTAGGTCCCAGCTCATCCTTCCTGCTCTGACTGAAGGTACTTTGCCAACAGCCTGGGGGGCCGGGGGAGTCCAGATCCAGCCTCCTCCCGTGTTTAGAAAGAGATGGAAAGAGATTTACTTGTGTCTAAGTACCAGACACCCGGGCATTCAGCCTGCTCCCTCCTTCCCTGTTGTAGCATCTGATGAGTGATTCGTCCTCTGAACAACGGACGTGGATTATTCAGTGCTGACCCCCGTGTGGTGCGCTGGCGTTGCAGGGCCGGGAGCGATCGCAGTGTTTCTTGGATATGGCCACCACTGGAGTGAACTGTAGCCTTGCTGCACGTTCCAGAATGCAGGAGAAAAAAGGAAGGCAGGAATGAAGGAATTAGCCAAGTTACAACCCCCTTCTTGTCTCCCGGGGCTGGGCAGCCACTCTGACCAGTGCCTCTGGGGCTGGGAGCGCAGGGTCCTGGATTCAGGGTGGGTGGGGTGGCTGCCCCTGATGGAAAGGCCCCATTCAGCTTGAGCAGAGCAGCAGGAAAGGCAAGGGTTGTGCTCACTTGTACGGAATGATTTGTAGCTCTCTTGCTTACACAAAATATATGACCTCAGAGAAAAAGCATTCTGAGTGCATTCACAATGACTCACGCATCCACACTGCACAGTGGAAGCATGGGGACTGCAGTCACAGAGAACAATCATTTGCAGGCTTGGAAACCACAGTTTTGTCAGCTCTACCTACATCCATCAACAAAAAATAGGTTTAGGGGGACACCTGAGATCGTCGAAGAGCAACTGCTCCCGTTTAATAAGCACCAGCTGTGTGGTAAGAGCTCGCCTTACTTAAACTTCTACTAACCTTTGAGGGAGATGGGGTTCTCCATTACAAAGATGAAGAAAGTGAGGCACAGGACATTAAGAGAGGGGAGTTTCTCTCCTTACACATTGCATTTAACTGTCATGCAGCTGGGCCCCTCCCGAGGGCACACTGGGCGCCTCTTGTTCATCACCCTAGGCATATGGTTTTCTATCGTTTTTGGACTCTCCTGTGTCTCCTATAGGACTGTGAGCTCCATTCGGCACAAGAGTCTATCTGTCTTTGGGGGGGGTGTGCCTGGGTGGCTCAGAGGGTTAAAGCCTCTGCCTTTAGCTCAGGTCATGATCTCAGAGTCCTGGGATTGAGCCCTGCATCGGGCTCTCTGCTCCGCGGGGAGCCTGCTTCCTCCTCTCTCTCTGCCTGCTGCTCTGCCTACTTGTGATCTCTGTCTGTCAAATAAATAAATAAATAAATAGAGAGTCTGTCAGTCTTGTTTTTACATCCCCGGCACAAGGCTCTGGTGCCTGGCCCGGAAGTAGTGCTGAATGAATGACGGAAGGAACACAAGGTGTTTGGCGGGGGAGGGCGGTCGTGTTGGGAGAACCTCAATGGATCTGAGAGGGGATCACAGCAGACGTCTGCCTCTGTTCTGTGAGCATTTCCCGATCACCAGAATCTGATGGGCCTTTCCCTTAATTGCCCGAATTCTTATTACCCTCACAAGTCCTTCAACAGGGAGACAGTTGGACCCAGGGAGAAGGTGACTTTGTTTCCCTTAGTCTTTATTTGTTTGTTTTTCGCTGGTTCTGCCTGACTACCCATTCTCTTTTCAATAACAGATGTACTGACGTATAATGACATTCTGCTTTTAAAAGTGTACATTTTAGCATTTTCTTTTACTCTATTCCCCGAGTTGTGCAACCATCACTACTGTCTGATCTTGGAACATTTTCATAAGCCCCTATAGGAAACCTCATACCATGAGCAGTCACTGCCCCCCCACCAGCTCCCCTACCCCCAGGCAAACAGCACTCTATTTTCTGTTTCTATGGATTTGCCTATTCCGGGCATTTCATATAAATGGTGATTCCCTCTGTTTTTTATAACCATGATATCTGTTGCAGAGCCTCGCCAGAACCAATCAAATTTAGATCTCAGATGGGGCACACTTCATACCACTTAAAAATATCTTTCCCTGGCAACCGGAAGCTGGTGTTCACAGGAGCTTTTTGGCTGGGACCCCACTGCTGTTGATATTTTTCAGAGATTGTTAGGTATGGCCATTTGAGAGTCAATTGTATACTTGAGAGCCCTAGGGGGACCCTGGAATTTGTTCCAGTGCTTCCGGCCCGTCTGTAATCACGGCAGAGAACCATTCCTGCTCAACTAAAACACAAACAAACATGGGTGAGACACTGAGGGGCGTGTGGGGAGAAGGGAGGGAACTCGGGCATCAGGTGCTGTACCAGCAGCAGACTTGAATCACGACCTTAAGAGCAGTTGTAGGTTGGGGACCCTCCTACCCCAACTGGTCAGGTTCTCACATACGGTGTATCAGAAAGGGATTTTAATCATAGATGCCACATCATTTTACCCTACCCCCATACTCACTCTTTGTGTTCTTAAATCATCTAGAAAGTATCACTTGAGATCAATGTCAACTCCATTAGCTACTTTCCAAGTGACAAAGACAAAAAAAAAAAAAGGCCACTTGAAATACTTGAGAGGAACCCTTCTAAAGAGAAGATTTTATTGCAAAGTTATGTCTGAGCAGTGCCTATCTGAGCATTTCAATAAATCTACATTACCCTAGGTATTTTGGCATCCTCTGGGAGAGGAAAGCCTATCAGTAGAAAGTAATGATTTTGGGTTTTTCAATTGCCCTAAGGATCTTGACAATGCTATTAAGACCCATGCTCTCCCTGTCGAGAAGTTTAGGAGTGAAATTATTAATATGCCCAGACGTTATGTTGATTGTTGCGCTGTAGCAGAAAATACTCTCTCTGTTATTTGAGCTGCATTATCACTTTCCAAAGCAGAGAATTGCATCAAAAATTTAAACTCCTCTCATTCCAGCTCATCGCCTAGCTTTTCAAGGTCTTATTATAAAATAGTCTGGGCAAAATTTGGGTATTTCCCTACCCATGGAAGATAATATGTTTTTCACAGCCCAGACTATATTTTTGAAAAATAAAAATCATATGTTGGAGTTTTCTTCCATCAAGATGTCATTCTTTAGCTCTTTAACCAGGTTTTTGTTGGGGTGTATTTCATTCTTTATTTTTTCCCCTTTGGATGGTCACAATGTTTTTCCCTGAATATAGGGAGAAGATCAGAGCAAAGACAAAATATGATTTTGATTTTAGGTTGAGTCTCTGATGAACGTAATGATGGAGACAAGCTCTGATGTACACCATTCATTAACACTGAGAATAACTGAAGCATGCCAGTTAAATGGCAAGGACGGGATAAAGGCTCCTGGAGCATTTTCACTACAAAGCTCAGCAGAATTATTTACTATCTGGGTGACATTTTCCCCAAATCTCTCATGGTACATGCATTATAGGACAAGGGAACAAAGTTTCTCCATACTATATAAACACAAGTCAGCTGAATGTCAGACCTTGAACTGCATCTGGATTCATGTCAAGTGACAGGTGATGTAATGGGATGAACAGAGTGTATTGCTGGAGATCTTTTCAGGATACTCTTTCTGCCTTCAAAATACACACACGCACACACACACACACACACACAGGAGCAAGTAATTACACAAGAAAATTATGTGAGTGTTCCTAAAGAAACATCCCCCACCTAGAGTTCCATGGTGCATGGATTGTCAAAAGGAGTGCCCTCTGGGTTTTTATTCATAACAGTAGTTTCTTTCAAAGGTGTCTTGAAGTTGCTTTGCATTTCCCAATTAAAGTGGATGAGACCGTGCTCAGGGCCTTTCCATCAGGTAGCACAGACGATGAGCAAAAGTACCCAGGGCCAAGCAGAGACAGATGATGAAGTCCCTCCCATCCCAGCCAACAGCCCTAGTATGCAAACAACTTTCAGAAAAATCTGGGACCAGTGGGAGGCCAGCATGCTCTGTAGATCTCGGTTCTATGGAGGAAGAGGTCACAAGTGCAGTGGAATCAGGGTCTCCCATTGGGCCCCCTGGAAACAAGAGGTCTTTCCTAGCCACACGGCTCAGAATGCCATTTTCAGGGTTTTCTCGATCCTTTTAACACTGACCTCTCCAGTTGTGCCTGAAGGACTCCTGGAGTTAGACGATCAGACTTATGGAGCCCTCAGCCTGTGTCTCTGTTTCCCCATTCAAAAAAGGTGGTGACCACCGTTCCTACTTGGTAAGGAGTTAAATGAGATAAGACATTATAAGTGAAGGTGTTTAGGAGATGCATGACAGATAGGAAGGACTTAAGAAATGTCAGGATTTATTTATCTTTGCCAGAATAGGCTAATTCTTTCTTGAGGTTGTGAAGAGAGGAGTGAAATAGAACCTGTGATTCAAAGATTATTATCGTAATGACTTGGAAAACTTCCTGTTGTCAGATATTTTTAAGGTAAATAGCACCATTAAGAATCAAGGATCCTTTTCCCTTCTTACGAGTTATAGTAGGTACCTCTAGGTCCTATAGACTCCTAAATTATCAGTAGTCTTCATTTTCACCTTTTGAAACTTAAAATAAATACATTGAAATAAAACCACCCAATGTTAGACAATTTGAAGGGTCCTACATTAGCTTATGTTTCCTAAATTCTCTCATTCCTTATGAAAACCAGCACAAGGAAGGCCTAGGTATTCTTGAATCTTGATGTTCCTACTTAGCCTCGGGTCCCATTTCCCATGAAAAACTCAATGTAAAGTCAAGATTTTTCTTTCTTTCTTTGTTGTTGTTGTTGTTGTTGTTGTTGTTGTTGTTGTTTGTTTGTTTCTGTTTTTACGTTTTGCTCATGCTCATCTATGAGCCGTGCAGTTTGCTCTATCCTTGAAATTCATCACTGAGCAACTCACGGAGGTCCTGAGTTATTCATCACATTTCGATGGTTGAAGTCATGAATTAGCAATTTGTTTCTCAGGGCTTCTTGGATTACTGAAACTTTTTAGTATTTATCATCTCAAATGGGATCATTCTTAATCCCATAATGTAGGGAGTGAGTAATCTCTCTCGTGAAATATCAGATTTGGAGGAGAAAATAATTTCCATTTCTAACCCTGCTTATCTGACACTTTAATAGTGTGGTCTGGGAAGGCTTCTCAATAAGATGATATTTGATCAGAGACCTGAAGGAAATAGAGAAAGACACGTTCCCATGTCTGGAGGAATAATGCTCTAGGCAGAGGGAAATGCAAGAACAAAGACATTTTGGATTATGTATAGGGGTTGGACAGAATATCAGCCCAGATTTGCCTCTTCCATTCAACTACAAGCCTACTTCTCCAAGAAAACAGTGAAATAAGTAGGGAAGGTCTTGATCCTCACTGGCTTCTGATTCGGGACTGAGCCAGGCAGCCTTCTGTCCCAGGCCCTTTGCACTTGCTGTACACTAAGCCTGGGGATACAGATAATTAAGTGACTCTCTCTTTTAATGTTGGAATGTCTCAGCTCAAATCTCTCCTTTAAGACACACCTTTCCAGACAACTTCAGCAGTCTTATCCTCCTCACTATGCTATTTCTCTGAAGCACACACCATTACTTTTTTTTTTTTTTCAGTAATTGTCCTTCTGCACTAGAAAGTAAGTACAGTGAAGGTAAGGATGTTATTTTATTCCCTGCTGAATCCCTGGCTCCTTGAACACTTAGTAGGTGCAACAAAGGATTTCTGAATTAACAGATTAATTAATCACATATTGAGAAGTATGGCAAGAGCAAGTGAGTCAAGAGGAGAGACCAAATCCCAACAGAGATTTTCAAAAGACCCAACAGGTCTTTCAAAGGGACTGCTGCGTGATGTCATCGGAGACAAATCTCAAAAACTTGAACTTGACTCATGTTCCAGAAAAAAAATCATTGCAGGCATCCTTGCCCAAACACAGCTCTATCTCACGCAAACTGTAGCAATTTTTTCTCTTCCTGCAGCAACCCAAACATGACAACAAATGCCTTACAAGCAAAAATCCCCATGGAACTAATGATGGCAGAGGCCTCTGACACACCCCAAGTGGGAATAGACACATTTCACTTCTAAACTCCGACTAACAGGATCTCCTGTGGCTCTCTGTGCCACTTGGAAATGTTCGCTTTCCACCATGAATCTATCGTATTAGAGGATCTTTGCTACAGGCCACTGCCTCACCTGAACAGGCTGAATCCTAATTCATCCGAGCAGTGGGTGGGAGGAAAAGCAACCGGATGTGGCAAGGACACAGGCTAGGCTGCAGATGGTTTGCAGGTCAAAAGCAGGGCATATGGAATTCTTCCTGCTTCAGGAAGCCTTTTCGGATTGGATCAGGTGAAGTCCGGTGGCTTCCGAACTCTGCCGACGTATGTAAGATCTTTCATGGTGGCTGTGTTCTAGGTCTAACATCGGAACTACTACTGGCATACTACATATGGAATGACTCCATTTGGCCATATTTAATCTATCAAATCTTTATGAACCTTTCTACCTTCTATGTGGTGTATCACTGGAAAGAATTTTTTTTAAGATTTTATTTATTTATCTGAGAGAAAGAGAGAGACATAGAACAGAGGGAGAGTGAGAGGGAGAAGCAGATTCCCTGCTGAGAAGGGAGCCGGACACGGGGCTCAACCCCAGGACCCTGGGATCATGACCTGAGCCAAAAGCGACGCTTAACCAACTGAGCCACCCAGGTACCCAATGAGTTCTAATTCTATGGTGTTTTCTTAGTGTGGAGCCTCACAAAATTATTCCCAAGTAGGCGCGTGATAGAGCCTTTCCTATTCCCCGAGAGAAACCCAAAGAGACACCGTTCTCTCCACAAGATTCCTTTTGCTTTCTCTCTGATTCGGACACAAGAACCATGGCCTATTAGTTAAGCTCGCTTGTGACAAACCATTTCCAATCATTTGTTTGCTGGTTCATTCCCTCACCCGTGTCTCCATTTGTTCGTGTGCTCATTCACTTGGTAACTCATTAATGAGCACCTATGCTGGGTCTGGTGGATTCTTGACGTTCCAGAGTCTCTGGCCTCTAAGAAGGTAAAGAGAGTCACATCCTGTTTTGACCTTTTTGTTGAGCCTCAAAGATCCTACTGTCACTCTTCTCTTTTCCTTCTGGTTGTTATCCAAATGCTTCACTTTCTCATGTATGTTTTTATTCATGTTTTAGCATACAGATGGCAATCTCGTAAGGGCCATCATGACACACTGCTCTGAAAACTTTTCATAGATGCCTATCATTAAACTAAACATGAACCCTTTTCCCCTGTCCCTTCCCCTGTCTTATTTCCAAAGGTGAACTCATACTTCTGTCATGTCTACACACATGTATCTCCCAATATGCAAGATTTTGTGCTAGGATACCATTTACAGGCACACAGAAATTCACAAGAATGTCAATTATTACCTGTGGAGAAAAACTATCACATTTTGATTCTTTTGTGTTTTCAACCAAATGTAGTATTTATCAACTTTCTTTTATATTTAACTCTAGATAACTGAGCATGGTGAATTGGAGCTTCCACTGCGTATATGGGATATACACACTGCATTGCTTTCCTTGCAAGATTAAGACTCGGAACTCCAGCCCCGGGTTCTCAGTTGTGTCAATAGGATTCACATGGCCTTTGGGGTCCTCTTTGCACACACAGAATGGAGTGAGACATCTAGATTCATGAAGTAGAAACAGAAGTGGGATAAATGGAGAGGTTTCACCACTTGAGTTTACCCCAATTGTCCCAGCCCCGTCTACCTGCGCACCTATCAGTACAATAAACCTGATCACCCTGGTTTTATAAACAACAGAAAGACCATTTGTTTATCTATTTATGTTTTTCTAATTGAAACACATGTAGTCTAAACCAAAGAAGCCATAACAGCATTGAGCAGAGCAGGCGAACACACTTCATATCTTTTTCTCTTCTTTTCTTTTTTTTTTTTTAAACTTAACTGGCAGAAAATTTAAGGACTGTCTCTTTAGGGCACTAAAAAACAAATGACCTATGGAATCAACCAGAAGCAGCACATGACAAAACAGTATTATGCTAGAACATACTTTCCACAGACATGAAAGGTAATCAAACTACCATGACAGAAACGCTCATACGTTGCTAGTAGGAATGCAAAAATACATAGACATTCTGGAAAAGTTTGCCAGTTCCCTATGATGTTACACTCACCACACCATCTAACAATCCTAATCCTAGGTATTCGCCCTACAGAAATGAAAACATACATTTCCATTAATGTATATTTACCTGAAAACCTACCCATGAAAGTTTATAGCAGTTCTACTATAAGCACCCAAAACCGGAAACAATCCAGATACCCCACAAGAAGTGAACTGATCAACAAGGTGAGGTAACCTGTATAATGGAGCACTCAGCAATGAAAACGAATCAACTACTGATAATGATCAACTTGGATACATCTCAAAGGCACCGTGCTGAACAAAAGGAGTCGATTTCAAAAGGCTGCATACTATATAATTCCATTCATGGGACATTCTCAAAAAGACAAAGTGAGGGGGCGCCTGGGTGGCTCAGTGGGTTAAGCCTCTGCCTTTGGCTCAGGTCATGATCCCAGGGTCCTGGGTTTGAGCTCTGCATTGGGCTCTCTGCTCAGCAGGGAGCCTGCTTTCCGCAACCCCCCTCCCCGCCCCACTTCTCTACCTACTTGTGATCTCCGTCTATCAAATAAATAAATAAAATCTTAAAAATAAAAAAAAGACCAAGTGACAGCGACTGAGAACAGATCGGTGACTGCCAGGAACTACCAACGGGTAGCAGGAGGGAGGTTTTTGAGGTGACAGACCTGCTCTGTATCATGATAGCAGGGGGGTGGTTACCCAAATCTCTACATGGGTTACAACACATAGAGCTGTACACAGTAAAGACCACTTCACTGCGTGCTACGTAAAGAGTATACAATAAAACAATAAAAATGACACATGTGGGATAGATGTTAAGAACAGGACAGAATATTTGGTGTGGAAGGGGACAGACTTGCATCAGAGCCTGAGCCATTCTAGCTGGAGATGTTGAGGCTAGAAAACAAGGGAGCAAATCCTCCCCGAAACTTGAAGATCTGTTTCCAATATAGAGGTCACATCCTTAAACATAAAAAAAAAAAGCGCACTAGAAAAAAACAAAAATAGCATCAACATATGTGTAAATCTTCGACTGGCGCATCACTCATTGTTTTCGTGTTTGGATTCATTTGAATATGGCTTACTAAACCTCAAGCAGCAACTCCAAGCTGCTGAAGAACCTATACTGTGTAAAAGGGAGAAAGAAGGGCTTTGCTGCCCAACACTGTCAGCTTCTCTCCTGACACTCAGCACAATCTCTAACCTTGTAGAAACATTAACAGTACTACATTATTCATCACAATAAGATTATTAGTTGATGGGAAACAAATTACAGAGCGTCGCAACCTGCTGTACTTCCTGAATGCACACAAGGCAGTTTTTCATGAATGGAAATCGCTACCCAGGAAGAGAAACTTGTGTTTGTGTTATGTCTTATGAAATTTCCAACAGGAGAAGGGATCAATTCTGGGATCAAATAAGTGCAATAAAATAAGAAAAAAAAGTTTAAAAAGTATTTAGGAAGACCTCCTAAGGGCACTCAGAGCTCAGCAACATGTCTGATAGAGATACAGACCGTAAGCTTGGAGAGATGGAAGAAGCATACCTGTTTCGTTTAATGTGATGGCACAGCTCTGCATGATGCCATGGATTTATTGGAAAAACACCTTTAGAAATGTAGGAAACGCCAGCAGTGCTGGATACAGGTCTGGCAATTTATGTAGCCATCTAAGATGGCTTGGCTTATCCTGGTCCCTGAGCGGTGAATGACAGCAACTAGCAAATGCAAGTCTCATATTTTACATCTCACATCCTCCTGTACTACCTTCCTGGCCACTCTCTTGCCCTGCGGGGGACATGGCCTCTTCTCTCTTTCACAGCCTCTCGATATCACACGCAGACCCTCTTTTCCCACGTGCCGTGCCTTCCCGTCCCCGTCCCCTGGTGTGAGGGTCTGAGCCCCAGGTCCAGGCTGGGTGGGATGAGGGGGTAGAGGAGCAGCACTAAGTGCAGGTTGGTAAACAGATGAATGAAAAGGGCTATCAAGGTTTCCAATAGCAACGGCTTAACCTGGGGGAACAGGTGTGGTGTAATTAGCATAGCTGTCTGTGTAGCTCCCGCACCTGTGACCCACATCAGTCCTGTCCTTCAGAGCCCCGGAGGTTCCTAACTGCTGGGGCTGGAAGTAGCCGAGAGGAGGGGGAGTGCAGGAAAATGACACTGCCTAGGCTCCAAAGGGACTGTGGCTTAGGAGGGCTGGTCCCGGGAAGGGCACAAGGGCAGAGTGTGTGCGGTAAGAATTCTAATGAGGGGACGGTAGGCTCTGACAGATAACTCGGGATGCCCCGATGCCCCAATTGGTCTTCTTTGCTCCTGTTTCTCTCGCAGGTTATAGAGCGCTGTGTGTCTTGTTTCCTCTTCCCTTGCTGGACACACTTTTTCTCTTGCCCTGTCCTGGCCTCTTAGGTGTTCGGACTTTGCCCACAAACGCTCGTGAGTACCCGTCTAAACAGAGGGCTTTGATACTTCCCACCCCTTTCCTTTTGTTCCAATCTCAGGGAAAATTCATGAAAAAACAAACAAAACAAAACCCAAAACCAAAAAACGCCCATTATTCTGCCTACCTGGACGCGTCGAGGCAGTGCCCCCCCCGCACAACCGTCTGGCTGAACTCGTTAGTGAGCTAAGGCTCCTCGGTCACGGGGGCTGACCGTGTTGCAGAGAACACCGACTCCAAGCCCCGGAAAACCGCTGTTGCGTGGACTGCAGTCGAGGTTCTCCCTCAGTGGAGACTGGGTCCTGAGTGAGGAGAGCCCTGCGAGAGGGCCGGAGAGTGCCAGAGCTGCCGACGAGTCAGAAAGGAGGGAGCTATCTTTGTCGTTCCTCTCAGGGATCTCTCTGCCAGTCTGGTTAATCCCCAAAGGCTCTCTTGGCATTTCTCACTGCTCCAGCCAAACTCCCTTGTCCCAATTTCTTCCTCTGAACCAGTCCTTTCTCTGTGTTACATCAGTGGCTAGACTTGTCATTAGTACTTGTTTTCTAGAAGGAAGCAACCCTTTTCAGGTCCTTTTGCTTTTAAAGGTCACAACCAATGTGGCCTGTCTGCATCCCCACTGGGTTACACTTTGGTTATAAAATGAAGTGTGTTTTGAAGCCAAAATGGTGTGAGAGAAATCTGAAACTCTCTCCTTCTTCTAGGAGGGGGTCTGGTTTTCTCAGGTGATTGATATGCAATTGCCCCATTCCACATTCATGCTTTCTTTTGTTGTTTAAGAACATAACAATTGTAACACCCAGAGCTCCTCACATCACATCACATCAGGGCCCCTCCTTAATGCCCATCACCCAGTGTTACATGCAACTGATGAATTGTTAAACACTACATCTGAAACTAATGATGTACTATGCATTGACTAATTGAATTTCAAGAAAAAAAAAGAACATAACAATTCATGTGAATGGATGTTAGAAATTCAAAACATCTGAGAGTTTATAAGAAGATTTGTTGTGATACTATATGGGCCGACTTTATGATGATAAAAACAGCCTTTTTCAACCTAACCAAAGAAAGTGGTCCAGAGGTAAGATGGGATCTGGCAGAATTAATCCCAGTTGAGCCTGATTTCTAGAATTGGCTTGATAATTATAGATTGAGTAGTACCTTGTCTAAGGTGAAATCTCAGATGTCTTCACTATATAATTTTAGGTAGTCTCCTATAGCAGCACATGTATGTCATTCATTAAAACACTCATAAACAATACTGATGACAATAATTATAAAACTAATAGTTAACTTTTTTGAGCACTCACTTTGTGCCAGGTTCTTAAGAACTTCACTTTTATTTAACACAGAATAATATATAATGACAAGATGGTGACTTACTTAATACACAGTAATAAGATTATCTAAGTGTGATAATCTTACTTAGTCCTCACAAGGACCCTAAGGGAAGGTGCCCATTATACAGATTAGGAGATGGAGGTTTGAGAGATTGAGCGACTTACATCAGGTTGCATAGCCGGAAAGGGAGAACTGGCCCAGGCTGCCAGCTCTGTAACCTACTTGCTCTTCATGCTAGATAGTCCTGGTCACAAATGTGTCTTTTATCACATGTCATTCATCAACGAGGAGGTCCAAATGAGTGAAATTTCCAGATAACCAAAACTCACTGTCTGCAAGTGCTAGGTATTTTTATTTTACCCATGTTGTGTGGATGTAATAATCCAAAATGGGAAGCTAAATTTGGCTGCATTTTTAAAGAGAGCATAATGAGCATAATTCAACACTTAATTAATGACTGCAAACCTATTAAGAGCAAGTATAATTGTACTACGCAGCCGTATAGCTCTGTATCTCCTTTTGATTTATTCTGTCTCCTTCCTTGAGGTCAGGCTTTCAGGTGTCAATCTTGGAGTTGCCTCTGGGCCTCCTACTGTGTTCTGCACCTCCACACCTGCCCCTCCATTTTCTGTGCATCCTGGAAGTTATTCTTTGTAAAAAGTTATTAAATCGGTTAAAGACTACACGTTAAGGAAGAACGAACAAGACCCCAGATGAAGGCCAAGTGGAGAATGGAGCAAGATCTTTCTTAAAGCCCTTTGGAGAATGTAAGAGGGCATTTAAAAAACTTATTTCTCCACTTGGGGTTTTATTCCAGAAAGCCAGAGTTGCAAAGGGCCTGTCAAGAACACTCACTGTGCTCTGAATTGTTACTTAACCAGTTTCTATACAGGATCTTTTTTTTTTTCCCAGCAGGAATATAGAATTGGGAGGTGGAGATCCCTCCGTATTTGGAAAATGAACACTTGCCAGTGCCTTGGCCAGGGCTGCAAGAGCCTCCAGAAAAAACTGAAATAAGACGAAGACCCTTAATCTTAGGAAACAAACTGAGGGTTGCTAGAGGGGAGGGAGGTTGGGGGACAGGATAGCTGGGGGATGGCCTTCGGGAGGGTATGCGTTGTGGTGAGAGCTGGGTGTTGTGTAAGACTGATGAATCACAGACCTGTACCCCTGAAGCAAATAATATGTTATATGTTAATTTAAAAAAAAAAAGAGTCTCCACTTCAGGAATTGAGAGTTTAGCTCTTTTCAACACAAGGTGAAGGATGCTATGGGAGATGCATGGAGGGACACCTGGCTTGAGCAAACCGTGGCCCACTCACCATATTCAGCCCCTGAGTTAAGACTCCTCTGTCCATTCTAAAGGGTTATAAAAAGAGAGAGAGAGAGAGAGAGAGAAAGAAAGAAAAAGAAAAAAAGAGACGTGATAAAGACCAAATATGGCTCTGAAAGCAAAACCTAAAATTTTACTCTGTGGACCTTTACAGAAAAATAAGAGAAGACTTCCTGGAGGAAGGGGTGCATGAGCTGTCACGTTATAAATTCATCAGGGTCTGCTTTGGTCTTATATGTGTATTACGTTTGTTTGCGTGAATGATGAAACGCACAGGTATAATTGGTTCAATTAGTCTTGATCACAGGCTATGGTTCTGGCTCACTCCACTGAGCTGACACCTTAAGCAAACACAGTCTCTTTCTAAATCAGACACATTTATAGCAGCTCATGGAGGAAACAACTGAAACAAAACAAAACATAAAACAGAGAAACAATTGAGTTCCCGTTCTCAGGTTCCACATTACAGCCAATCGATCTGTACAGGATGCAGACATTCAAATATGGAATTACCACAAGGGGCGTGCTGCTAAGCATCCGATAAATTACACCTCTCCGAAGTTACCATTCCCTTCTTCCCCTCCCCACCTGCAATCAGCCTCCCCGCTTACAACAGTTCGCCTAGGCGGCTCCGTGCGGACCACGGTAAAACCAGCAAACATATCTTTTTCTTCTCTCGGGTGTTGTATCTCGCGGACTATTTGAGCTTCCTTAAAACAGAAATGTCACACTGCTATCTTTAGAACCCTCAGAGTTTGAACTAAAAAACACTGTAGCTGATGCCCTAGACAAAGAGTGAGGGGATGCAGATTTCATGTCTGAACTGCAGAAGTAGACGCAGTTTTAAAACAGCTATTAATCCGCGAGAAGGGAAACGGGAAACGGCACAAAGGTGCGAGATCTTCCTTCTAACCAGTCAAAACCCGAGTTAAATAATCCAGCTATTTCTAAAGCAATTAGCGGCATGTATTATTTCCGGGCACTCATGAACAGAACCATTTTGAAAACCAGTGCTCTTGACACGTTTCACTATAAAATCAATTACTTTTAAAAGCAAGAAGCTCATTCTCCACCCCGGGAGCATATGATACACCACCTGCCTGTTCCAAGAGACGCTTGGTGGGTTTTTTTGTTTTTGTTTTTGTTTTAATGGGATTATGGGGATAGGATGCTCTCCCTTCTGGAATTATCTGCACATTTCTGCAGTAAGGATGTTCAAACTCATCCCTATACTGCTATGACCAATTCACAAGCATTCTGAGTCTGCACCATCAGGACACTTTCATCTCCTTTTAGGAATTTAAGCTTTTCAAACTTGATATGATCTTAATTATCAGAAGTGCATTCTTGCCCAGGTTCAATCTCTGACATCATAATAAAGTACAGTAGCTCCATTTCAGATGAGAAAAAGCCGATTCAGGGAGATATTGTATATATCTGTTTGCATAGAAGGAATCAGGCCTGAATTTATTTTCTTAGAGATGTTTCACGGATAACATTTTTATTTTCATCAAAGGCAAGCAATTTAAAAGTTTCTCTTGCCATTGACAGTTTTAGAGCTCTAGCTGGGGACCTGGGCTGATTACAAATGGCAATGTTTTTCAGAGGGCAAAAGGTGCTATTTTATTTCCAGAGAATATAGTGTAAGGCATGGTCAGAATGCTGTGGCACTACTGTGGGATCTTTTGCTTTGTAGAAATCAAAGGAAAGTAACTACCCCCACCCCTCCCCCCACCGCTGAGCTAAGGCTGGCATGGATAAAACTGTGTGACACAGTTATATGGTATGGTGAATGGTGAACATATCTGTCAGTAAGTGTTTGAAACTGGTCATTTTCTATAAGAGCAAAAATAGTAGCTTTTTCCGGCCATTTAAAAGATTCTTTAATGAATTTCCAGATTGGTTCAATTAATGGCATCTTGAAAAGAGATGTTTATTTCCAAAAAAAATCTTTTTCTGCTTTAGGAATGATCACTGTCAGAAACTGCCTAAGTATCGTTTAAAAGACAATTAAAAAAATTCAGGTAATTTAAATGAAATCATAAGTCATTTGTCAACAGGCATCAAAATTAGGATTTTTGGAGCAAGCCTGAAGTCTGTGCCATAAAAGCAAAAAAATCCCCCCCCTCCTTTTTGACTCATGAAATCATCCTACAACGTCACAAACTTAGTTGTTCCTACAACCAATGAAAAATTTTGTGTCTAGACACCCATCAGAACCTTCATAAAAATTAATGGTTAAGATATCTGTATTTGTGGGGATGTGTCTCGGGTCAGCTCGGATCTATCACGTAGTAAGTTACCTCTGAAAAAGCCTCCTCTCTCTGAGATAGGCCAAACCCAATTGATCTTTTTATGTCTTTGGTCTTCTCTGGAAGAAAGTAAAAACTGCTATCTCCCCAGAGCGCAGTAAAGAGATCTGAGCATGCCTCTTCTTTAAGCAATAACCATTAATATGGGTTCCGCTTGTACCAGACATCTGTAATGCTCTGGGCTGTATTTTCTGGCGCGGTAACAGTGTTGTCTTGAGAACTGGTGCGTGAAGAGGACAGAAGGCAGAGAGGCGGAGCTGAACTGCTCACTCGTGCTCCTATCGAAGGGACAACACTCTTGTCTTGTGGGAAAACAGAGCCCTGAGCCATAAAGGCAAGTTCCATAAATCTTTCCCCACCAGTTTTGTCAGTCTCTGTTCTTGCCTATGGCCCACGGGTGACCTTGATTAGAATCCAATCTCCCCTGTGAGGATTCAAAGGGATCTAAAATAAGATCACTGAAGAACATCTCTGGGATTCCTTCAGGTCCAGACCCCAGCTTCCTCGTCAACCCATTCTGTGGACAATCTCTCCTGAGCAGCCGCCAGCAATCATGCTTGGTAAGTTCCATGGACATTTTACTGAGTATCTACTTTGCACCCTGGGCCTGAGCTCAATGCTAAGAACACTGCGGGGTCTACGATCTAGTCCCCCTCCTTGAGGTATTCAGGTGGTCCGGGAGGAGGGACAGACACCTTCAGTAGGGCCTTTAAGTGCTAATAAGAAAGGGTGTTCTGGAAGCGTCTCCTTCTGAAAACTCAAGAACTTCTGTATGGATTCACAATTTTCTCTCTCGACTAGAGCAATTTCATGGGTAAGCTCTAACATCCTGTTAGAAGTAATTTCTCAAATGCTCCCAGGAAAGCTTAGGAATGACCCTGCCCTTTCTCACAAATTCTCCCAGCACACACTTGGGTGTCTGCAAGGTGCCTGGGGGTGGTACAGGGATGTCACTCTGCCCACAGTTACCACGTGTACACGTGCTCCTCTTCACATTGGATGTAATTTGGGGAACAGGAAAGCTCTATCCGTCTAAAAATCTCTCTCCCACAGTTTTACTATGGTGCCTGGCATTACATTAGGAATATCCTTGATGGGCCTAAGAAAATGAGTGCCTTCGTGACACGTGAGAGCTTCATGTTATCTGATTAATCTAATTACGGCTCACTGTCTTATCAAGACTCGGGGGCCTGAGGGGCTAGCAACTAGAATTGGTAAGTTTTGATGTTGGAGTGAAAATGAGATGGGAACCACAGGCATTGTGGGGGAGCGGTTCTTAGAAAGGATAAAGAGATGTTAATAGAAGAAATGAGAAAAGACAAAGATCATTTCCATACACACTTGTTTTAGATTCTTACTATGCCCCCTCTCAAGGAGGAGGAGGTGGAGAAAGGAGAAGAAAAGGAAGATGACACAAAGGAGAAGAAGAGGAAGAAGGAGGAGGGAAAAAAGAGAGTAAGGATAGAGAGGGAAGATAAGGAGATTTGGCTGTGATTGATAGTCCTCTCTTTGAAATGGAATAAGCCATACCAACCCACTCCGTGGACGCCAGTGGTCATAATGGGTTAACTTTGGTGATATCCCTGCCCAAAAAAAGGCAGTTAGCCTCTCTAAAGTACACCTTTGTAATCACTGGCATTTGTAATTCAGAATATCAGCCTTACTATAGCAGACATTTGGCTGAGGTGGAACCCACAGGGCGAGATGCCTCTCAGAGAGCTGTGGGCAGGCACCAGGAGACATGCCAGCCATGGCGACTCGTGGATGCCATTCTGCAGCCCCAGGCAAGCCCAGGCAGCTCCCTGTTTTTGTCCTCTTTTTAGCTGACGAATCCCTTCTTTCTCAGTTCCATTCAAGCCAGAGCTGCCATCCCAGGCAAATTAAAGAATTAAAAACACCCCCCCCCCCCAAACTAGATTCTGATAATGAGTGCATCACTTTGTATTTCTTCAAATACAAACCATTTGCTCAAGGAGGCATCCTTCCCTCCCTCCCCATGTGCAGCACACATGAGGAAGCCCTCTGTATGGATTGGAAAAAAAAAAATAAGGATTGATTTATGCACTTAAGGCCCCCAGGGGAGTGACATACACCCAGTTGGTGTCCCTGCAACCAGGAGACTACATTAGCACTACTGCGTTACCCGGGAGATGTGCAAAATCACATGTGGCTGACATCTCCCCCCACTCAGCAGCGAAGATGCCTCACAGGCACTCTTTGCTCCACCATGGGACTGGAATAATGGAATGTTCAAGGAAGGGACTCCTTGTACTGCTGCACAGCAACCTTGGATTTATAAGACACTGGGAAGACGTGTGTAGTGATAGAGAGACTTTTGACCTTGGACTGATGAAGTCAGCCCCATTGAAGGTGTGAAAGTTTAATCATGAGCACCCAAAGCTAAAAACAAAAACGGAGAAATCAAGGCCAAAAAATAAATGTAAAAATACTTAAAAATACTTTCCCATAAAATGTGCGTACGCACACACACATGTATATTCAAACACCATGGGTCACTTAACAAGAAAACTCAGATCCCAAGCTGACATACCTAATCTAATGTTGGTTGCTTTGTTTTGTTTTTTAACTAAACCTTTCCAATTTGAGAGAACTGTAGATACACATTCCATTGTACGAATCCAGACATCTTCCAAGTATTCTTGATCCAGTGATTAGATAAACATCTTGTGAAACAATAGCACAATATCACAACTAAGACACTGACACAGTGAAGATACACAACGTTTCCAACCCCAGAAGGATCCCTCAGCTTGCTCTTCTGCAGCCATCCCCACTTCTGTCCCGCCCTCCTTTCTAAAAATTAAAACTTACCCACCCAAACCAAAGCATACAATTTGAGAAGTTTTGATACATATATACAGCCACATAACTATCAAGATGTAGGCTATTTCCATCACCCCAGAAATTTCACTTGTGCCCTTGCCCTGGTAATCTCCAACCCCTTACACCATGCCATGGATTTTACCACCATAAATTAGTTTCACATGTTTTAAACTTAGATAAAGAAGATGGTAAGTACACATTTTGTAAATGACTTCTTTTGCTCAGCATGTTTTTGAGATTCATCCCTGCTGTGTGTCTGACCCCCTCTGTATTGCCAAATAATATTCCATTGTGTGATAATGTTAGAGTTTGCTTCTCTACCCATTTGTGGACGGACACTTGAGTTTGTTTCCAGGTTGTGGTTACTGAGAACCAAAGTTGCTACTAACATGTGTGTATCAGTCTACTTAACTCTTGAACACTTTTTTTTTTTTAACTTTTTTAAAAAAGATTATTTATTTGACAGAGAGAGAGATCACAAGTAGGCAGAGAGGCAGGCAGAGAGAGAGAGAGAGGGAAACAGGCTGCCTGATGGGCAGAAAGCCCAATGCAGGACTCCATTCCGGGACCCTGAGATCATGACCTGAGCCGAAGGCAGCGGCTTAACCCACTGAGCCACCCAGGAGCCCTTGAACACTTATTTGTATTTCTTTATGTCAGTACTTGGGAGGGGGATCACTGGGTATACATTTAATTGTATAAGAAAATGCAACCCATTTTCCAAAGTGATCGTACCAGGTTCCAATCTCACCAGCACTGTATGTGGGCTACTCTCAGTCCTGGCCAGTACTGGTGCTGTCAGTGTTCTGAATTTCAGCCATTTGGGTGGGTGTGAAGTGACACCTGTTTTAGTTTCTTCTACCCAAAGACATGGCAAAAAGCGGGCCTTGAGACACATTTTGCAACCTGATGTATGGAGTAGACTTGGAGTCAGATCTCGGTCAAAGCCCCGGTTCCAGTGTCTAGCTGGCAACATCAGACAATCTCAGGCTCTCCAGGTGCTTCGAATGCAGGTGGGCTTCCAACCTCACTGTGACAAACAGTGCTAGGGAATAAGTTTCATGTATTTCTGATGTATCCGTTCCACTGGAGCCCCTTTGAGGTTCTGATGAATACTTTCTCCATGCTTCGGTTGCCTTGGGTCAAAAGAAGGGTCAACCTATGTCATGAACTCCAAATATTTTACCATTTTTATGTTATTGCCAGGAGAGATAAAAATTGGCTGACAGGTCAGAGCAGTCAGTCGGACCCTTTTGCCAACTCCGCATGATCCTGTCGAGAAAGACAACGTTTGGCCCATCAATGGGCATCCTGTTGACTCACCTGCATGGTTCTTGGCAAGCACCCATGGACAGAAATGGATCGGAGTTGGTTCTCCCTACCCTGGCATAGGAGTCAGCAAGAGCATCTTGCCTGTCGTCTGGGTTCTGCTAACTAAGCCCGAGTGCCAAGGACTGCACGCCTGATCCTATTCACCTGTAAAGAACAGGTATCAAGACAAATATGTCACTCAAGTTTTGATGTGGAGAGATGCTATCATCAGACCCCTGAGCTAGCATGAAGTACTCTCTCCTCTACAGGGTGCATTTAGGAGATGAGGAAACAGAAGTATGGAGACCCAGGACTGGGACACCCTACCATCACACACAGTTGCTCACGCATATAAACACAGGGGCGTGGTTACGTAATAGGCATGATTGTAAAACATTACATAGACTTTCTGAGTGTTTTATTCTGACGTCTTTCTGCTTCACAGTCACACCTTGTGTCTCTGTATGGATACACATATACTTTGAGAAGGTCTGGGAGCAAGATGATGGCCAGTAAGGAGAAAGGGGAGGTGGTATAGTGGGAAACACTGGGCTTGCCACCATAGTGAGGATACACTTATATATGGATATACATATACGTTGTCTTTCTTGACAGGATCACATATATATGGATACACATATACTCTGAGAAGATCTGGTAGCAAGAAGATGGCCAGTAAGCAGAGAGAGGGGGGTGAGGCAGATGGCATAGTGGGAAACACTGGGCTTGCCACCTGGAATTTAACTCCTAACGTCCACACCTATAAGCCATATGAGGGAGCTCTACGGGCAAAGTATTTAACATATTCAGGATCCCATTTTCCGTATCTGTAAAATGGAAGTCGTAACACGTATTTTATAGGGCTCCTACAAGAAATAAAGGAGCTGATACCTGTGGAAATCATCTAACTCACAGCTGGTCATATTACTAGGATTCGAATGTGGACTGAAGCTGACAACATACTCCATGGGGACATATTTACTATTTGAAGTCACCCAAATTGTCTTTCTACCTCACCTGCAGAGGTTCTGAGATTATACAGGTAATTTAAATTATTTATGCATCAACTAATCCTATTTCTATTCAGATGCAAACAAGGCTTTGGAAAAGACCTGGCTGATAGGCCAGCCGGTCATCTCACACTGTGAACGAAAGCCTGCAAATATCGCACACTCTCTTCACATAGCTCTGGTGGGAGTGGAAGAGATAGGTACCGAGTGAGGGCGGGGGCACACATCTAGGATGTCTTAAACCCAGTAACACTGTTTTAAAGTCCAGTTTTTGGGACCTGTGAGCCATTCTATCATTTCCTCGTTCTTTAACTGTTCAGGAACATGGTGGGAATACACATTCTGATCTGGAAGGGGCAGTAAACAATTAAGCAAAATGCCGACCGATTTAATAGTGGTATGTATAAGCAAACAGAGCAAGTACTTCTGTTTGGGTAAGGGGAACTAAGAGACGTCGCAGCTGAATTGGCTGTTGAAAGATGGGCTGGAATTCACTAGATAGTTGAGGGAAAAGGGGTACCCTCAGTACTGCAAAGAGTGTGAATGATGAGAAGTTGAAGGTGGCTGGGATGTATTTGAACATGGGGAGACAGAAAAGAGACCAGACAGGCAGACCAAGAAGAGTGTGAGGGCTTTCCATGGACTGGTCACTTCCTTGGGGGCAGAATACATGTTTCATTTGCCCTTGTGTTTCCGCACCTGGCACAGATCCAGACAGAGTTATAATATAGTTGGATCGGGTTTTTAGGAAGACGGTGCTGACTAACAGCAAATATGGTAGATGGGCTAGAAAAAGGAGAGGCTGGAGTCCAGAAGGCTAGTTTCTCTAGACCCAGCTACAGATGATGAGGTCTAGACTAAGACAGCAGAGTGGACTTGAAGAACAGGGGAACAGTTCAGGGAGATCAAGGAAGGGAAGTGACAGGAGTGGGAGGTGAACTGGTTATGGGCCATAAGGGAAAGGGAAGAAGTGAGGAAGACTGCAGGTTTCTAGCCAGGGACCTCAAAGGGAGCATATTATAATAGAAGCTAAAAGACCATTTGTTAGTCTTACTTTTCTCTTTTACCATGAAGTCAGTTCCCGTTTCATGACTTATTTCATTTTCAATATCATAGTCTTTCCCTCCATAGCTGCCCCTTGTCCATTGGGACTTTACAGTCAGACAGATACGAGTGTCCATCGTGGCCTGATACGGAAAAGCTTTGAGGCCAGGGGAAAGTTCTTTGATGCCCTCCATCTTTACTTCCTCATTTGTAAAGTGGGGATATTATGACTACTCTTCCCACAGGATTACATGTAACAGCCTATGTACAATGTCTTGCTCATAATGTCTTCAATAAAGGTTCACCACTGTTTCTATTATTTTGCTATTTGGGTTTGTGGTTGTTATTATTATTATAATCATGCGTCACGGTCATTTACCACTTTTTCTGAGATACATGAAAAGCTTTCTTTTTCCTTCCAGGCTTCCTGTCTAGGACAGTGTGATTTGCCTCTCAGCCTGCACTTGTGGAACTGTAAGACACTGGAATCATCTAGGTCATCTTGTCTAATTCAGGATACAGAATCTAATTTGGGAAGTCTGGGGTGGGGCCCGAGAGGCTGTATCTTTCCCAGGCTCCAGGGACTGCTAACGTGCAGGTCTGTGGGCCACGCTTTAGGGAAAAAGGATCAACACTCTCTAGATAATTGTAGACAGGAAAACAAAATGCAGACTGTAACCAGTTTTGATTTCTTTCTGTATATCATTCTCACTGACCAGGAAACATGTCCTTTTAGAACAAATAACTTCATTGTAACATCACCCTTTGCTTCCCCATCAAAGCATTAACTCCTGTGAATGGGACCAACTTAAGTTTACCTTGTCTTTTGTGACTTGAACATACTTGGAACTGAAATGGGCACTAGAAACACAGTCCTGTTTATTTCGTATGCAGCGAATGAAATCCTTGCACATCCAAATGTAATAAATATATTTTTCAATGTCTGTTCCATAATTTATCACACAATTTCTCCTTCTGCTTACTGTGGCTTATCATCAGGACAACACCAACTGGATAAGATGAAGACGCTGCCAGTAATTTTTAATATTATGGTGAAATCATACATTTTCCTAGATGGCTGATTTGATACAAAGCCTAAGCCCTAGTCCATAAATCTTTGGGTGCTTGAGATTTGTAGTAATTTCATACTTAATCTATACCCTATCAATAGATCATCAGGACCTGAGAAATGATTAAGAAGAGCTTCGAAGATAAGCATGGGTGGTTGTGGATAATAACCTAATTCCAAATACGTTTATAGACAGAGGACCCTGGCATGGGCAAAATAAGTCGGGTATTTTTTACCCCTTATATCATTGGTAATTTTTATTTAACTCCTAACTTGCACTTTGGGTTCCTTTGGGGTGTTTTCTTAGGCACTATGGATGCTGGCATCCATTGTGAACAGCACCAAATGCAAACCCCAAACCAAAACCAGAACAAAAAACAAACCACCACTGTTCCTTTTCCAGAAATTTTATCTAATTAAATTCGTATGTTTGAGTTTCAAGATCTCCATCAATTACATGTCTTCTTCAAGGGCAAAATTTGCCTAGAGCTGGATGTGAAGCTCTATCTGGCCCAAAGCCTGTGACTTTGCTTGATGCACTGCTGTATCCCCAGCATCTAGAATTCTTGACACATAGCAAATATTTTTTGAGTGATTGAACGTTGGGATGTTTAATTCTCATTCATATATCAGAAGCCACCAAAAGAGTCACCGTGAAAACAGCATTTTTGCTTGTTTAGCCTGCACGTCAACTGCACAGCTAAGCTCCCCCCTCCCCCAGATCTTTCCTTTAGATGGACCCATCCCAGAACAATCCCCAGACACTCGGAATGCAGACCCCCTTGATATGATTCCCCTGATATCCTCCTCTACATCTCAGCAGTAAGCTGAGATCAGCGTACTCAGTCAGTAGAGCGCTACTTCATATTGGCCTTGAATCATCTGCAAAAAAAAGATCATCTTGATTTATGCCACTCCGAGTCACCACGATCTTGCAAGAATTTAAGAAACACAAATAAACTTGAAATAGAAACGTTTGTGATCCCTTCTCCCTCCAAGAACCCTTGCTGGATCTATCACCCAGCACTCTTGATACGCACTCAAACATTTTCAGTTTACTGCTCATAAATTCTTCACCACCTTCTCTGCTCTACACCTTCTGTAGAACTTCTGTAAGGGGATTTCAGGAAGTAGACAGAGAAAGGCAGCTTCTTTCCAAACAAAATGGATCCCCCTGCAGCCTCCGACCAATGCTGCTCCTCTCAGGCCAAGGGATCACCTCCCACCTCCCACTCCGGGATCCAGGGAGACCTGAGTTCTCTTCTCTCACTTAGAATAAAAGCCGCGGAATAATGTCCCCTTAAATTATAATTTGCTTGCATCCGGCAGCTTTCTATCCAACCCCACAATAGCCCTCTATGTAAATCAGATTTATTTATTCATAGGTGCTAGCATTCCATTACTTTCATCAAAACCAGTCAAGCTGCATTCAGCGGTTTCTGCATTCTTAGGAACTAACTGGAAAAGCAATTAACATTCGCCAGCACTTTAGGTAGTGGGGAGAGGGCAAGGGACCCCACTACACTCTGGATAACACAACCTCTGTAGGCGGATGGCCGTGCGAAATGACTGCTCCTCTGTGTCAAGGGAGATAAGAGAAGTGACACAGATTAAAACAAATTGTTGATCCATACCAGGGAGAAACTAGGGAAACAATAGAAGTAAAAGCATAAATGTCAATTTGGGATGATAAAGGATACAATCTAAATGTAATATGAGAGGCCCCCAGACAAAAGCAAGAACTCGAGATTGCACATTAGTGAAGTATCAAAGTACTAGAGCATTCTAACACACGCGGGTGCGCACGCCGAGTCATATGCTCCCAGCATATGAAAATACAAGTAACACATTGTTGATTGCTCAGCAAACCCAATTATGAATTAACCGGCTATTGCAGAAATTCTCCAAAATTATGCTCATTTCAAGCTGCTCGGAAGAACATTTTGTCCCCGTGGTAAGTTTGCTTCCCATATTGGCTTCGTTCTCCTGCTTCTTTTTCTTCTAAGTGCCTACAGGCTACACACACACACACACACACACACACACAGGACTGCTGTGGTTGTCAGCCTGAAGGGAGAGTCTAGCCAAAGGCTCACTGGTCTCTCTGATAGAAAGATTAAGAGGGAGGTCAACTTGCAAGGTCATGATCTCAGCTTCCAAAATACTGCCACACGGCTCCTGCCTCCCTGCCTGGCAGTATGCTGGATAAGTCAAGATCTGAGAATTCATTCCTAATTACGCTAGCATCATTTCTCATCCTGTCTTTATGGTGACAAAAATCAAACCATGGGCTCAGCTGTGGCTCCATCGAACAGAAGCCGTGCAGCGGGCAGAGCTTCCGGGGATGTATGCGGGTGGTAACGCATCCTGCCATCCTTGCAAACAGGGGCAGCAGCTCATTCCTGATGGGCTTCAAGTGTCAGGGTAGTTATTAATTACCAGAGTGGTCAGCATGATGCGGGGGAGCCCGGGGAACTGGCCACATTCTAGAAATGTTTTGCGTTCGCCCAACACACGTCTCAACAACTAATTTTAAGGGCTGACTGTAACCGCTGTTACTCACTCAATTTAATTGTTTTGTTTTAATAAAAAAGAGAAATATACACAAACCACCAATGCAATGCCAAAAATGTATACAGAAAGCAATGTTTTGCAAGGCAGGCTCTGCGTTGTTTCATTACTATCCAACTTTCATCGAGTGCTAACTTTGTGCTTAGTACTATACTAAATGTCATATACCGGTAAATAGCAGCTGTCACCGCTGCCTTCTACAGCCAATAATAATCACAACACTAACCACGGCAATGATAATAGCACAGTACTGGGCTGGTTCCAAAAAATTCTTCACAAAATAATTTGTCACAAGGTTCCCTTGTACAGACTTTCCTCAGCATATTGAAAATTTTATTTATCACTAAAGTCAACTCAGTCTCGTCCACATATGCTGAGTGTCCATGAAATGCAAAGCAATGTGGTAGGTGCAGGGAGACAGGAGTGGGAAGCTTTGCAGGTACCTGCCAGTTACCCTACCAGGCCATCAGATCTGTGGGGCGCAGACTGTGTCCGGCGCTGCTCGAAGGGCTCTACATGGATTATTATCATTTATTCTCACAACTGATCCCCCGTTTTACAGGGGAGGAACCCAAGATTCAGACAGGTGAGGGGGATATTTCAAGGTCACCAGCAAGCAGGTGGCAGGGCTTTATGCCCTCCCTGTCCCCACCTGTTATGACATATCCTTCTTCCGGCTTCCTTGTCTGAAGTGGAAATAAAATCCTTCAGCTTAGTAACTCTTATTTTAAAATTCCCCGCGAGGGACCCCCTGAGAGTCACACCTCACTAATGAAGATAATATGACATATCTACTAGGTTTACAGCCCTTGATCCTCAGACCCCAGAGACTCTAAAACCTCACCAGTGGATGAAGTATGCTCCTCAAGCTTCCCTCTCCCTTTACTTGGCTTCTTAGGGAATGTTCTCTGGGGCTAGAATAGGGATTTGCCAATCGCCCTTGATTCCACGGGCAACTTGCTGGGTGAGCAAGTCTCCTACTATAGCTCAGTTTCCACACTGTCCTTCAGGAATGAGGGAAAAGTGGGAAGAGGAAAAAAAAACTCCTTTGAGAATTCTTCCTTTCAAAGAAGAATTGTCGGATGCTTCTGATCCCTGGTGGCATCAAAGACGGCCCTTCCTCAGTTTGAAAGGCACTGGTGCAGTACCTCCCCTTCGGGAAAAGATTTTCCTTTCCCACCACCTCCTAACCCCTTCCCTATGCACCTCTGCACCTGGGCCCTGAGTGAGAAGCCAGCTCAGCTCCTTCTCGGAGTAACAACCTCCTCGAGGCCAACAGCGTGGAAATCACAGCTGCTGCCGTTGCTAGTCTGTGGACGGGAGAAGGCGAGGCTGGTGGTTCGCTCACCCTGAGAAGGAACTGAGCTGCCCAGTCAAGGGCAGTGGACCACTGAGGATAAGTGAGGCCTCCCACGGATTTTCTTTTTCTCTCCCCCCGCCCCTCTTTTTTCCCCCTGTTCCGGCGCCTCCCTCCCTCTCAGGAAGAGCCTAGCTCCGCACACTGGCACAACCTTTCAAGGTGATCCCCTACTCCTGGAGCTGTGCTTCCCAGCAAAGGCTGGGGGAGAAGGGAGGGAGGGGGTCCAGATCAAAGTCAACTTTGAAGTGAGTATAATTTTTGGAATGTTGCTAAGAGTGTAACACACAGTTCAGCAGGAAATTGGCTCTGGAAACAGCTTTGTAGTTGCTCCCCGGGACTGATGATTTCCCTGACCTGGTGGCAAAGGTGGGGAGCCGAACAGTGGGGGAGATGAAGATTACTGACTCTCACCGATCTGATTTACATTTTTCACCAACCAGGTCCTTTGGCTCTCACTCGCCGAACAAAAATGTAGTACAATAAAGTCTGAAACAAACCCCCAGAGAAACTGTGGCTCTTTCAATGGATTCTGAGCAGGTTCCAGGCTTACTGGACGTAAAGGACAGTAAGAAAATCTGACTTTCCGTGGCACACTGGATGAAGGCACGTAGTAACAAAAATAGTGCCCACTCACTGTTCAGTACATGTCAGACCCTCTGCTAAGTGGTACAGAGCATCATAGGACAACCCACGCAAAGTGCTCACGGGGTCCCTGGCACACAGCGCATGCCCCATAGGAGCTATTACCTTCTTTATCCTCTTCACAAACCTGTCAGTCAGGTACCTTTTTATCCTCATTTTACAGATAAAGAAGCAGACTAAGTTAGCTCCCCAAGGTGGGTTAGATTAAACGGCGGCACAAATAATTGAAAGCACACCTAACCGAACGTGCACCCACTTTTCACACTTATGGAGCATCTGCCTTGCATCCGGGGCAAGAAGAGTTAACAGTCAAGTCCATTTTAGAACCATTAATGCCCTCCAAATTAAGGAAATACTGGCGTTTCATAAAATAAAATCCTGAATGCATTTTCCTCTAGAAAAAGAAATAGAGGACAGATAGTCTTTCTTGTTAGTATACAGGTTTTCCTCTCTCAGGGACTCTATGAGGGCTGCTCTTTTGGTTTATGCTTCTAATTTCTGTTGTTGTTATTGTAGTAAGGGGAGGGACTGGTGAGTGGGGATTAGTGGATCATTGGTGAATCGATGCAGGGAACAAAATGTTTTGCTGGGAAAGTGAGATCGAACCACACGCTTTGAATATCAGTGGAGTAAGAGAGGCCAACGCCAGCTGAAGGGAGCTGGTGGTTGGTGGGGGTGGAGAGGAGAAAAGAAATTCAATATGGAGCGAACTTCACCCAACAGGAGGGGAAAAGACACTTCCAAGAACGGATTCAGACACCTTCAGTGAAAGCCCGGTTGGGATGAGATTTGACCATATGTTGTCAGGGATTTAATTTCTTCCTTTTCATCCTATCTCTCCAACTCCCTTTTCTGTCGCTGTGGACTAAAATCACTTTTGACAACAGTGTGTCTAGTTGTCCTTCATGTGTAATTTGGGGTCTACCTCTTCTGGCATTAATGGATCTTGAGAAGTTAGCGTCTCGGAGCCGAGAGTAAACAGAAGCTTCTCTTTCCCATCACTTCTTGCTGTTTTTGTCTCAGCCAAATCAGGAATGAGAGGGACCTGAAAGGGGATTGGAAGGTGGAATAATGACCCCTTAATGATGCCCACGTCCTCATCCCCGGAGCCCGTGGCCATGACTGGTTGGTTACGTGTTGTTACAAGTTGAATTGTGTCTTCTCCCCCACTCCCCCCAAACATGAAGTTCTAAACCCCAATACCTCAATGTGACTCTATTTGATAAAAGAGTCATTGAAGCTATAACTAGTTAAGAGGAGATCATACTGGAGGAGAGTGAGCTCCTAATCCAACAATACTGGTGTCCTTTTAAGGAAAGGCCATGTGAAGATGCAGAGACACACAGGGAGAACGCCAAGTGACGATAAAGTCAGGGTTTGGAGTTAGGCAGCCGCAAGCCCAGAAGCACAGAAGATTTCTGGCAAAGCACCAAGAGCAAGGGAGTGGCAAGGAAAGTCTATTCTCCAGGTTTCAGAGAGACCATGGTCCTACCAACATCTTGGTATTTGGACTTAAAGGCCTAGCGTTAGGAGCCAATGAATTTCTCTTATTCTAACCTACCTAGTTTGTGGCACTTTGCTATGGCAGATCTAGGAAAGTGATGCAGACAGCAATGGGAAATGAATGTTGCAGATGGAATTAAGATTGCTCATCAGCTATCTTTGAGATGGGAAGTTATCCTCACTTATCTGCAGTGGGGGGCGGCTAGTGTGATCAAAAGGGTCTTTATAAGCGGAAGAGGGAAGCAAAAGAGAAAGAACTGGACAGATGGCAGTATGAAAAAGACTCAGCCCAACACTGCTGGTCTTAAAGATGGAAGAAGGAGCCAAGAGCCAATGAATCCTCAAGAAACTAGAAAAGACAAGAAAATAGATTCTTCCCTTGAGCCCTCAGAAGGAATGAAACCCTACTGACACCTTGATTTTAGCCTCATCAACTGTCTCAGACTTCTGACTTCCAGAGTTGCAAGAGAATAAATTTGTGTTGTGTTGAGCCACTGAATTGTGGTAATTTGTTACAGTTGACATAGGGAACTAAAACAGGGGCTGCTGTGGAATCCATGCAAGGAAAACTCAGTCAGGCATACTCCAGGCTAAGTACAATACAGGAGAAAAGGGAAAACTCAATCTTGGTTGAGCTCCCCCTTCTCCCTGTTCTGCCTCCTGGCCCTTCAGTTGGAGGTTGGCCTCTTCTTACACATGTAACAAGAGTTGCAATCGTGAGCACAGCTGCTTACCAGAGACAGGCACCATTCTTAGCATTTCACCTACATGGTCTCCTCTAATCCCTGCCACAATCTTAGTATTAGGTTCTGCCCTTATTTCCACTTACCAGATGAGGAAACAAAGGCAAAAGAGATTAAAAAAACAAGACAAACTTGACCATCACCAGTGATGGAGTCTTGACTGCAAGGGACAGAAATGGTAACCGGGTGGGAATCAGAATTCCTTGGAGCACATCGGCCTCCTGAGGAGGGGACGGCCAGACCGAGCTAGAGAAGAGCATGGAACTCATCTCCCCTTTCTGCCTGTGAGGACACTGGAGAGGACAAGCCCATTGCGAGGTGCCATCTGTTTCGGTATAAGACTTCTATTGTTCTCATTTCTCCACCACAAACTAGCAATAGAGTGACGTTGAAGACGTTCAAAATCTTGATGTTGGTCTCAATTCAAAGTTGGCAGTAAGGGGATTGAGAAATGGGAACATGTTGCTCACCCCTCCACCACCACCCCCCATTTCAACTGCGGTGCCAATATCCTGTCGAGAAAAGGATAAAAAGAGCGTCTGTATAAATAAATATGCTTTGTAACATCACTTAAACTTACTCTTCCTGCTTGATATTAAAATATGGTGGGTGATAGTATGTGGCACTTGCTGCTTCCACTGCTTTATCAAAGTTTATAAAATCTACCGATCTTTGGCATGGGGTTAACACACTCAAATCCCAGGCAAAGAGGATGCATTCAGCCATCTGAACACTGTCAAGGCTCCAGGCTGTGCAAGAAGAGGAGGCAGGGGGAAGAAGAGTTAGAGTATTCCAGAGCTGGCTGGTCAAGCAGCTCAGGAGGGTGCCCCTGTGGTTCTCGACATCATAGTCCCGCTGCTCCGTTTCACTGAGGGTGTTGCAGACTTTCGCTGGAATGCAAAGACGCTAAGGACTGAGTGCCTCCAGGCCTTCGAAGAGACACCCCCTCATCCATCACTTCCTGCTTGCCTGAACCTCCCTTGCTGTTTGGCCAGTCCTGTTCTACTTGGAGATGCCTTCTCCTTTCTCTGCCTTTGCCCAGGGTATACCAGTGGCTGGCACAAGGAATAATGATCCGAACATGTACTCTGAGTAAAGCACAACCACTTCCCACTTGCTCTTGAGGGAAGGAAAAGGTACCTGGGAATTCTATTTTCAAAAACCACACCATGGGGCGCCTGGGTGGCTCAGTGGGTGAAAGCCTCTGCTTTCGGCTCAGGTCCTGATCCCAGGGTCCTGGGATCGAGCCCCACATCGGGCTCTCTGCTCAGTGGGGAGCCTGCTTCCCGCCCCCCTTCCCCCCTCACCCGCCTGCCTCTCTGCCTACTTGTGATCTCTCTCTCTGTCAAATAAATAAAATCTTTTAAAAAAAAATCAGCTTAGAGTCCCTATGACTAGGCAGAAGTCCTTAAAAAAAAACAAACCCCACACCAGACTCAAATTACCTTATACTCCTGTCCTTCCCCTTGTTTCTTATCTTAACACCTAACTTACCTCTGATTCATTCTTTGCATACCTCTGAAATCATTCTGCGACCTTTTTTTGCATGGGTAGGAGGTTCTGAGATCTCAGAACACAGAGATAGCAGACTTGTGCCCTGCCCTTAGGGAGCTCATTGTCTGTGAAAGGAATGTGCAAAATCACATGAACACACTCAGGGGCTCTTCCCACTGCCTTTGTATAATCCATTTCATCAGTGTTTACTCAGCGCCTACTACGTGCTAGCACTTTGCTACTTGTCAGGGACCCAACAGTGAACTAGAGAGGGCATGGTTACTGCCCCCAAAGAACTTCATTTAAGAGAAACTTGAAATGAATCATTCATGGGTTGTAAGCCGCCATTCCTGGTTGTACATATTTCCGTAGTCTGACAGTGCCCCTGCAAAGCAAGAGCGCTGTCTGGCACAAAGAAAACATCAATAAGCATTCGTGGCATGAGTGACTGTTGGAGACTGACTGCTCACTGCTTCTTGCACCCTGCCATGGGCACTCCCTTTGGTGCTTCCAGAACTAACCAAGGGTCCCTCGGTTGCAGTTTTGGTGCCTACCACAGAGGAGATGCTCAACAGTTGTTTGCTGATCTGATTTGTATTTCTTATCTCACTCCCCACTCTACAGCATGAATTGCCATTTCTGTGAAGCAGCTCCATTCCTCAGTAATAAATAAAACCACGAGCAATTATATTTATATCAAGTAAAACATGATATGATCGTCCCTTATCACAAAAGGAAATAAAAAATCGCTCTTAATTCTAGAGATTGTTGCAGTTGGAAAAAACATTCAAATCTTCTAATAAGAAGTTTATATTTTGAGCTCTTAATAACAGGTTTTTGATGCATAAACATGCTTTTTTCCTAGGGTTTGTTTAACCAAAAAAAATATGTATTCATAAATTGCATAGTCCTCAATTTAGCAGAGATCTAAAGAGAATCTGAGAGTAATGATAGGTTCTTGCTCTTATGAATTTAACTGTGCTGCCATGGATTTACTTATTTTAATGTAACTTAGGATAAGTTATTCCTCTATAAATATAACTCTTTCAAGATTCAGAATATTTCATTCTGTGGAAGGACACGATTTAGTATCAGTATTCAAGACAAAGGATGCTAAGTATTCAGAGCTATAGGCCCATAGAAGAGTGATGTAATAATAGTAAAGGGTTGCTTTTTTCCTTTTATGGAGGAAATGAATACGAACTGAACTCTAAGTTAGTGGATTTCAGTGAGGGCTCCTTTTGTGCAAGAGCAGTTTGGATCTTGGATCCACAAAAAAATGCAAGGATACTAGAAGTTTTTCTCCCAGACAGAACCCACTTTGCACATCTTTATTCTTTTTATTTATAATGGAGGAAAAGACAGTATTAAATACACATTTTGAAGAGGCAATTATAATAGGTTTTGGCATCCTGGCTACCCCAGGGAATCACATCTGTGAGATTTACGTGATTATTGCCCTGAAAGGCAAATGCATTTCATCTTCCATGCCAATTTGATTGATTAGTAGTGGCTGCTTAGAGGACTGTTGAGAAGTATTGGCAGACTGCATCTGCTCCCAGCAGGAAAGAGGGCTCTGATCGATTAGTGATGTCTGCTCTGGGTGCAAGAATGAGAAGTGGTAACACATGTGCTTAGTATCTGCCAAAATGAGTATAATGCCAAAACCAGGAGAGACAATTTTTCACTGTGCTGGTATTGCAGATAAACAAATTAAGCTACACATCTGAATGGGCCAGGTATTTATAGAAGTCAAAATGGAGTCCTATGGGAATCTGGGGCGATAAATCATTGGTCAGTAATTGTAGGAGCCTGGTTTGCCCTCAGATTAAAAGACAAAAATGTATCAATACAAGGTCTAATATTCTGTACAAATGTAGTTCTTGTTGGGAAAAAAAACCTTACAGTTACAAATCCAGTCGTGAACTCCAGAAGGCTTAATTTTCCCTAACCACCTGAATTCAATTGTCTTTTATTCCTTCTGCAATAGAAGTGTTCTCCTCAAGTTATTTTTCTGTACCAAATAAACCTATTTATTCAAAATCCTATTTCTAGTTTGCATGATAAAGCCCGATCATTTGGGTGATAGGACAATACCCTAATCCTTGTGTTCAAATCCCAAGGAGTTGTACTTTTTACTAAAAATTAAATCTCTAACCTTTGCAAATGCTGATTTGATGACTGATGATTAAATGAAGGCTGGTCCTTAAGGTTCAAAGAGAACTTTTAACCTAAAGAGTACTGACAAGTAAGAATTAATGGCCACACAATTATAAATGAAGTCCAAGAGCAGAGTACTGACAAAGTACATCTTTTTACAAGTAATTTTATAGTGATACTGCAATAATACTTTTGATAATTCTTGCTCTAAGGAAGGGAGATTAAACACAATGATTTCATTATGCAGCAGGACAAAGGGAATGTGGTTACAATTTTGAAAGTAAGACAACAATTAGACCTTTAGTCCACTGACCCTTTCAAGTTCAATGTCCAACTTTAAACTCTGACGCAGGGCCCAGTAAACAAACAAACCCCCCAAAACAAAACAAAACAAAACAAAACAACAAATAGTAACAACACTTCTGTGTGGCATCCAAGATTTAAAGATCGAAGCTGTGAGTTTCTAGTTCGTTTCTCTCTTCTCGTTAGAAAAGGAAACTCTCTCCCTTGGAAAAGAATGAAACTAGTTCAATTTTTGCTTTAAAAAAAAAAGAAAAAAGAAAACGCAAATATAAAATTCAGCAGAAATGTCACACTGAAGAATCATAATAAGCATTAAGCATTATTTAAGTCATGCATAACCACTAAAATATATGACCTCTTTCCATAAATTGAAAGGCATGGTATTCAGCAGATTATAGGCCTCCAATGCTGAACTAAGGGAAGCTCCTAAGACACCCATGCCTTCTAGACCTAAAGATTACCTCTGATCCGTGGTAGCTTTCTCTCCGAGCAAGCAATACACTCAGCCTGGAGAACTGCCCAGGTTGGGCTTTTCTCTTCCATCAGGGGATATTTGCTGAGAACCTATATGCTACGGGCTGTGTCGGGGAGCAGGAGGGTGGGAGGGAGGCAGGGGAAGAGGAGATTAGAGGTGTGGATACAGACTTTCTCCTCCAAAGTTTTATAGGCTGCAGAGATCCTGCCAGTCATCACCAGACAACACTTTAAGACTCATCTGTTGCTAACAGAACGTGTGGTTCTAAGGACAGAAAGCCTAGAACAGGGTGATTC
This sequence comes from Mellivora capensis, assembly GCA_004024625.1. Classification (NCBI taxonomy): domain Eukaryota; kingdom Metazoa; phylum Chordata; class Mammalia; order Carnivora; family Mustelidae; genus Mellivora; species Mellivora capensis. The sequence goes on from PISX010000177.1 coordinate 140,361, forward strand.
TGAGAACAAAGAATTGGCCAGAAGTATGAAACCTGGGATCAAATAAAATGTTCCATTCAAAACTAATTTTAATTTCGAGACAGAAAATTTGAGCTCTTGAAAGGACCTTAGCAAAACATTAAGTTCAACACCCTCCTTTTACAAATAAGGAAACTGAGGTACAGCGAAAGGTGATTTGCTCTCTTACGGTTGTTTTGCTAGAGCACAAGGTGTCTTTATGCAACAGAGAACTTCATGTTTTCCTGAGAGCATCAATGGTTCAGCCCTATCAGATTTAATTAAGTTAGGGCAGCATCGTGTTTAAAAATTGGTTGTACAGCTATTAATACTAAGTTGGTGATGCGTTAATTTCCATGGTGGGCAACAGGAGAGAAGACGGAAGAATACTCCTTCCTGAATTTTTAGCTCTATGAATATGCCGTAAGCATTTACAAAAGGGCGTATTTTCATTTTCAGGATGACAAAAGCAAATTAAAGCCTGCAGGACCATCTTGACCAGAAAAAACATTTTTTTTTGCCTACTTTCATTTATACCTCTTTTTATTACTGAGTTGGCATCACCAGTGACAACATCTAAAGTGACAATGTTCAACTTCTAATGCAGGATTTTGCAAACTAGGGTCTGTGAAATCTAAAATGGCGATGTGAGGATATGGAGTTTAACATTTCAGTTTTACGTTTTCTGAAGTTGACCTTCTTTTGATTTGCGATGTCATCGGCTGTACATCTAGCACAGAGCATCAATTGAATGGGATTCCACGTCCTCTCTCAAAAATACCTACTTCCCAATCTCTCTCCCCCTCCTTTTCCTAGCTTTTCTCTTCTTTCTTTCTTAATCAAGGAAATGTAATGTAGCCAGTCAGCAGAGAGCCTCAGAAGAGAAATCAGAAGCAACACGGGGCATCATTCACTTTGGACACCCCCAACGCACAACTCTACATAGAGAACAATGTGAATGGCTCCCCCTGGAGTTGTGCGCCCTGCCGCGCGGCGCACACTTCTAGCTGAATCAGATGGTCCGTGTGGAGTCAAGATCTTGACTCTTAAGCCTCATTACAGACAGACTGAGGCCAGAGTGGGTAGGAGGTGCAGATGATTGCTTCAAAACGCTGACCTTGAGTAGTTCTGTCAAAGGAGAAATTGAAGGGTTTGATCGTGGCCACTGAGTTCGGGGTTGGTGGGTAGTAGTGCCTTTCTCAGAAAATCAGGGGTTGTACTTGGGCAAACAGGTGCACAGGCTAATTGTCTGCTCCCTGGCAGAGTTTGCTAGCCACTGGAGAGCGGGCCCGCGCCTTAGGAGCTCTTTGAAATGTTCACTGATTTGATTGTTTAGCACCACCCACAAGAGGCTCTTAATTGCATTCCTAGAGCATTGGCTTTCTACGGAAATTACTTAAAACACAGCTTAAGTGTTAAATCTGAACTGTGTAATGTGCAATTGAGGGTTTTTATTTTATTTTATTTTATTTTTTTTAAATAACCTCACTCCTGGCTGCCTCCTTGTAGGAAGCACTGACAGGTTCAGTGGGAAATCTTGGGGCTGGTATACATTATAAGTTATCTCCTGCAGGGTTGGCAGGTGTGAGCTATGTCAAATAAATTTATTACAGTCTGTGCTAATAATGAAAATTATAGAAAAGCAAGATGAAAGTGCTCTACAGCCAGCTAATTTGAAGCTACCTTACTAGACAATAACAAGCTCCTAACAGTTTTTCCTTTTTTTAAAAAACACTAATTATGCTTAATGTTCCCTGTCGCATTAGCTTTCATGGTAATTATATTTCAAAACTTTTGCAATTAGGGTGCAGTTAATATTGTGGAATATTGCAATTATTTTTCATTGTGACACCTCTATTGAAAACTGGTGGCATAATGATCACATTGTTCAACTAAATCAGAACTGTAGAAATATGGCAAATGAACCAATTACACATTATTATTTCTAATTACAGATAATGTCATTTTCTCCGCTTTTGTCCAAAAGAATTTCTCAAACACAGATATCCCGAATTCTCCTATTCGTAAAGACTCTTTCATTCCCTCATCCACACACTGGTATATTCTTATATTAGTGCCTTGAGTGCTAAATTTAAAAAAGGTCTCCTAGGGATTACTTGCATTTTCTTCCAGCACCCCTGCCCCCCTCCTGTGGAAATTTTAAGCCAGATGTTCTCATTGAAAAATCTCAGCCTCTGCCCAGCTACAGACAGCACACCCCTGCCACGAGCCGGTGTGAATCCAGCTTCTCAGAATCGTCATTCATGACGGCTCATTTTTATTCATTCAACAGGTCGAACCTCTCCTCTCATTAGCAGTAACTCACTATATCCCAAATACCTCCCGAATAACACCGATTTCCCTCTTTCCATCACAAAATGATGAGGCTGTAAAGCTGATTTTTTTTAAACCTATATTTCTACCTATGTATTTCTGTCTGAAAACTGACTGAAGACCAATGAGGGTTTCCAGGCAACAGTTGTGTTTGGATATGGGGGATTTATTTTTTTCCTTGTACCTCAAGTATTTTCATATGTGGCCACCCTAATTATAATGACTGGGACTGTGAAGTGGTTGGGACTCAACATTCCCTGTGATATATGGTCTGAAATGCTGGGCAATTTCATCCTTCGATTGTGTCCTGAGAAATGCAGGTTAGACGTGAATATCCAGTTTTATAGACAAACTGAACCTTGAAGAGGGGCTCACGGCCTTACAGCTAGTCTGTGGCCATCAGACTGAGAGCGCTCTTGACTTCCATCATGCCTGTAGTCAGGAATGAGGGGTTCCTGGGATGCCACCCTTTCGGGGTTAACACCAGGCCAGTCCCTGGCGGACTAGGATGGTTGTTCACCCTAGCTACAGTTGAAGTCAACTTATCTCTCAATAGAGAAACCCACAGCTGAGAAGTTTTCTACATTGGGCTCCTCTTAAGTTCTGAGATGTCACAGTAGGAGACAGAGATATGAGTGGGCAATGCGGAAAAAAAATAAATAAAAAATGCCCTTCGAAGCTGGATTTAGTCACCCTCTTTACCTCTTTTCCCAGTGAGTTTGCGATCTCTGTGTGCAGGAGGTGGAGGGAATATTTTCCCACATGGGCTCCAGCACCAGTATCCAGCCTGTCGTAGGTGTTCAATTACATGTTCGTGAAATAATATTACTGATATTAATAGCTCATGTTTATAGAGCCCTTATTAAATACTTTGCTAAGTAACTGAAATGCATTTTATCAATTAACACACATACCATCTTACTAAGGGAAGTGTTAAGCTACTGTTATCCCTTCTATACCAATGAGGAAACCGGGACCTAGACTGTCTAGGTAGCAGGTTCACTGTTGCCCAGGTAGGGGTCTGGGGAGGCAGATGGGGATGCAGATCTGGTGTTCAACAGCCCATGCCCTCAACTATATGGTGACACTTTGGGAAGGACAGTCATGGCTTATGTACCCCCATGGAGGTGTTGACTCTCTGGGAGTCTGAAGACAAAGCATCTCATTTAGGAAAACATATTTTCTGCTTTGCTGCCTGGGGGACATAAATGGGCATATTCTTCTCTGTTTGCTCATACTCTTGGGACAGCAGAGTGGTTTCCCAGGTACACAGCGATGCTTGGAATTTCTCTACAATCAAGTCTTGATTAAATTCACCTCTCACACGAGCTACTTACAACGGCCTAACTAGTCCTCCAGCTTCCGTTCTGGTTACTCTCCAATCCTTCCCCCATCAGTAACTGCAGTCTTTAAAAACATAGCTAGAGCATGTCACGCGATGCTTCAAGTCGACCAGTAACTTCCTACTGCCGTGCAGACAAAACCTGACCCTCATCCCGTCGCCTGAGCCAGTGATTCAGAGATTTCAATGTGCAGGCCCACGAACTTGAAGATTCTGTCTAGTGCAACATCTGTGCTAATTCAGAAGGTCTGGGGTGGGGCCTGGGTTTGGTACTGTTGATCAGCTCCCAAACGGTGTGGATGATGTGGGTCCAGCTTCCACCTACTCTACTGTCTTACCTCAGGCTCTCCATGCTGGGTGGGCTACACAAAGACTTACACACCTTTTCTTCTGGTTTGCAACAGAACCAAGAGCTTTCCCTGCCTTTCCATTCTAGGAAGAAAAAAGCCCTCCCATCACCCACTCCAGCCCCTCAAATCTTGTTCCATGGTGACCTTAATTTTACTTTTTAGATTTTGGCTAAAGTCACCTCTTCAAAAGTCTCCCTCTCCCTTCTAAGTGTGTGTGCACGTGTGTGTGTGTGTGTGTGTGTGTGTGTCTATTTTATCTTAGCATCTGGTATGTTTTTGTTACAGTATTCACATTGGTCATCATACTTTTATTAGTCCAAGATTTTTAAATTCCACTTTAGAGAAGAAGATTCACGATGCCAGGGGCACCTGGGTGGCTCAATGAGTTGAGCCTCTGCCTTCAGCTCAGGTCATGGTCTCAGGGTCCTGGGATCGAGTCCCACATTGGTCTCTCTGCTCAGCAGGGAGCCTGCTTCCCCCTCTCTATCTGCCTGCTTGCGATCTCTTTCTCTCTCTGTGTCAAATAAATAAATAAAAACTAAAAAAAAAAAAAAAAAAAAAAAAAAAAAAAAAAAAAAAAAAAAAAAAAGATTCACGACGCCAGGGGCCACGTCCTTCTTAGGTACTATCAGGCCCATGGTGCTTAGGAAAGTGCCGGCTGGCAGTGGGTATGCAGTGATTATAAGCTGAATGAACGCACTATCCCGTCAAATGGTGGATTTACTTTACACCAAAACATTCATGGGAATTGCTACAGTTTGAACTGCATTTCCCTTAGGCTGCCAAAGCTATTTTTCCCAGGAGTACAGAATAATATGTAAAAATGCCAGATTTGTTTTCCTGTTCAGAACAAATACAGCCAACCTAAGTGCCTCGCTCCTTTCATATAAACCGGGGGAGTACAAAAGCAAACTGTCACACACGATCACTTTCCAGGCGGAGTTGAAGCATTGCAATATGAAAACAGGTTCCCCTTCATAAGATACAGAGAGCTCCAAAACATTTAAGTGACATTGGGTCTCATTCTCGATGAGTCGGCTGCCATAACACTTTATTTATACTACTTATTCCATTCCTGCAAGGAGTTTTACAACCATCTTACCAGTTTTCCTCTTGAGGAGGTAACTCCATAGAAGGGATTAATCCTCTTAGACTAGGGCAGCCCCAGGAAGTGAGTGATATTATTTGTGTCACAGAGACAGAAGCCGGAGGCCAAGGAGGCTGGAATGGCCTTGCATGGTCTCTACTGAAAAGGGCAAGGTCATGAAAACGACAAGGCAACCAAGTGCACCAATGACGGCCGTAGAGTTCTTTGCTTCATCCTTGAGATTCCAGCCCTGGTCTGCACCTTGAGTACGGCACTTTCTATACTTTGCTTTGAGCACTTAGATTTATTGACGGTGACAGCCTGGCTCTTCTCTGATCCTCCTGCAGCTTCTTAGGACAGAAGGTCCACACCTATGTGCCCTTATTCCATGCCCCCCTCTCCCCGCCTGTGCACCTGTGCACCAACACCCAGATCCTGCTCCTAAACACCTGTTGCTTGTTGCTTGTTGGCAGAGCAACTCCTTGGCCCAACTCGAGATGGCCTCTTCAGGAAGGGAATTTTTTCTTCAAAAAGAACCTGTGTAAATGGTGCAAAGGAAGCAGCTTGGCTCACTGTTGTTGGTTTCTGGGCTGCTGTGACATTTCGTTGGCAATATATAAAGTTATAAAAAGATTCATTGCCTATTACCTTCTATTTATCCTTCTATGATTTTATCATAAGGAAAGAATCATAGATATACAAAGCAATTTTTGGATAAGGATGATCTTGGCAGTGATATTTTTTAACAACAAACAAATGGAAAGAGCAAACCATGCCTGACATAATACATCAGCATGAGGGACTAACATCAATATGATGCTCGGACACTATTTAATCACATACAATAATCTTAATTACCAGTATTTACAAGCAACTTTGAACTTGCTCATCACAGTGCTCGGCACACTATATGTACTAATTTATTTTGGTTGCTATGCTGTAGGTATTTTTATGGCTCCCACTTTACGGATTAAGAAACTGAGATCTAAAGAAATTAGGAAAATACTTAAGGCCACCCTGCTAATAAATGTTGGAATGTAGATTCCAATGCAACCCGCTTGGCTCCGGAGCCCAAATCCTGAACCATAGTGTTCCTGTGTGCTGGTTCGTGCTGCTGTATATCGCCATAAAAAAGAGAGCATGTGTAGAGTCCTATCGCATGTTTGGACTTAAAAATGGTATGACTATAAAGTTACATATAATTATGTGTATAACATATAATTGTATATAATAAATCTTGTGCATTTTTCTTTCCATCCTTACATCAACAAATATTTCTTGAGCATCTGCTATGTGCTCAGGAACAGTTCTACGCACTACCAATTTAGTTATAAACAATAAAGAGACAGTCCCTGCTCCTGGATCTTGGGTTTTACTGTTTCTTATGCATATGGAGGGGTGGGGCAGGGAGACAGAGGGAAGCTACATATCAAAATGTTACTAATATCTCTGGGCATGTGATTTTGGATCATTTTAAACTGTCTTCCTGAATCTTGTCTATATATGCCAATTGTTCTATGATCATAGAATATAGAGAAAAAGAGAGCATAGTTAATTCATGTCATTAACGAAAAAAATTTCAAGAAGTTAAAAGGCACATACACTTCAAAAAAGACACATCAGGCTGTTTTTACTCTCCTGTCCCCTTGGGACATGTGTCCTGAACTGCCAATCTCCAACAGAAAAAGCCCCCTGGGGCTGTCACTGCCATCCTCCCCTCCTGGGCAACCCCGGCCAAGGTGCCAGGGATCCCAGCTGCCTGCCCCTCCCCCCACTCCAGCCTTTGTGCTTCCCAAGCCTTCCCTCAAGGCAGGACACTCCAGGCCGACTGAAGGCATGACTTATTTCAGACATTCTCTCTCTGCCACCGTCATAACCAGGTAGTTATTAACCAACCCCATCATTAACAAGAAAATTAACAGTCTGAAAACAAGGCCAATCCTCCAATCCGTTCCCTTCAAAAAACTAATCTGTGTCAGCCTCCTCTATGTAGCTCATTTGCAATTATTTCTCACAGCCAAATTTCACTTCCAAACATGGGAAATGATATTTTAAAACCTTGCGTTTATAAATCATTACCCCAATTCCCAAATTTTACTTTGGATCATCAGAGCAGCCCTAATTAGAAAACAAATACAAATATAGAAGTTCTCCTGCAGGCCTGGGAAAGTTTTTTTTTTTTTTTTCCTTGTCTGCTGGGAATGTCATTTAACCTCTCAGGACCACAATTTCCATCTTCATGATACACAGGTAATCATTCCTCCCCCACATAAGTGTTGGTGCTTTCCTGTATGTAAAGCGGTTTGAGATATATATATATATATATACACATATGTGTATATATATATATATATTTTTTTACATTGTAAGGGCTGTGCTGATGCTGTTTCAAATCTCCCTGCCCCCCTCACATCTAAGGCTTTCCTAATGCACCCCAGGGAAATGTTTGCCTCTGTATGATGTTTCCAGGGGAAGATATCCTTCCCTCTTCCCCCCTTCTTTTTTTAGTGGGGTGAGGGCACAAATGGAAAGACACTGTAAGAAACGGCATGACGTCTAACCATTTCAGGTGTGAAATGAACTTTCCCTGGCATCATCCGGAATGCGCTCTGAGTTGCTGAGCTGCCGCGCTCACTAAACTCGGGCAGGTGAGCCAAAGGTAGAATAAAAGCTTTAATTGAGAACGACTTTGCATGAGTGGATTTAAACAAGACCTTTCAAATTAATTTAACGTACTCTCTTTTATTTAATTCTCTTTGTTCAAATGTCAACTTTTTGTCAGAATCAAGCGTGCTCCTTTCCCCCCATCCTGATGGGTTCCTGTTTGCCCAGTGACCTTCTCTGGGTCAGGAGAACCCACCTTCTGTGTGCCACTCTGGCTGGAGCAAGCTGGGAGGTGTTTCATTTACCTGGACAGCATGCCTGCCGGGGCTGGGTTTTGCATCCGCAGAAAAGATTGCTCGCTAAATGGGTCACGCTGGTTCCCACAGAGAGGTCCGGTGTCCAGAGTCTGTCCACCTCGAGTTCTTGTCCAGGCTCCACCGCTTCCTGTCTGTGTAATCTTGTGCAAGTTACCTGCCTCTCTGTGCCTCAGTCTCCTTATCTGTGAGATGGGAATCCCTAGGACTTTATGGGTTGTCGGTGACTTCATGGGAAGCTCTTGGCCAAGAGCCTGGCACACGTTAAATGGGTTGGGACCACAAGCTGTGATCATTACTACTAATGTTACGATTTCGCCAGCTTTTTCCTTACCTGAAATAGCTCACGCTCCCTGCCAGTCTTGAGCATCTGATACCATTGGCGATGCTACTTTCTGCAACCATCCCCCCACCTACTCGTAATTTAGCTTCCATGATGCTGTATCCACCTGATTCTTCTCCCAATTCTCACCCCGCTTGTTATCTTCCCCTCTATTTAGTTTTTTTCTGAACGTGCTGGGGGCTGTGTCCTCAGATCTCTTGCCTCCTACTGGCATCTCCCCTCTCAGCAATGGCATGCTGCCCACAGACTTCAAACGTCACCTCTGTGATGATACTGCACAGTCCCAGCATCACCTAGTGGTTCTCATGGTCTGTGTTTCCCTTCATAGCACTTTTCTCCTTGTCCATTCATCTCTTCCCTCCTGTCTCTACTCCTAGAACTCTAAACCCGAATTTCAGCTTCCTGTGGGAGCACTGCCATCAGAGCAGTCCACAGCTTATCAGGGTCACAAGTATTGTCTGCCTCTCAACAAAGATCTCCTTCCTTCCCCAAACCCAATCTTTCTTTTCCTAAGAAGGGCTTCATGGTTCTCCTAGCCATGCTCATGAACTCAGAGCTCCCTTTGATTTTTCCTTCTCTTTCATTCCCCCACATTCCCACAACATGCAGTGTCTCTGGCCTCTCCCCTGTCATAGTCCTGGCATCTCCCAGCCCCTGGTGAGACAAAGCCCAGCATATGTTGAGCTCACAGCTGAGGGCCTGGACTATGTCTTGCATTGACCAGTGAATGCTCTGCATGTCTCCAGCCCCTCTCCCCAGTTAGTCTTACACCTGTTTCCATGTGAACCCTTCCTCTAGAGCATCTGGGGAGCTTTTAAATACCCTGGTGCTCAGGCCTTTTCCCAGTCTGTTACACCAGAATCTCCAGGCTGATACCCAGGCAGCCACACTGCGTCCAGTTTCTGAGGTGATTCCAGTGTGTAACCCCGCCTGCCAACTACAGCTGAAAGAGAGAGCTAAGCAAGCCTCAGATTCAAGGTCAGGTCTTCTCCAACTTCAACAGATGGTAGGATCACCTGGAGAGCTTGGTAAAGCATAGATTGCGGGGTCTAGCCCTAGAGTTTCTGATTCTGCAGGTCTGGAGAAAGAGGAGAAGGAGGTGCTGAAATTTGCACTTCTAGCAGGTTTCTAGGAGCTGCTGATGCCGCTGGCCTGGGGGACCAAACTTTTGAGGACCATGCACTGAACTATTCTATTAGGAGTATCTGAAAGTGAGTTCATTGAGAGTGAAGTCACACTTCATTAGGTCTGAGTAGACTAAGGACTCGTAAGTAATGCTACAGCAAATGGCTCGGAGATGATCCCAATTAGCAGGAGGAAGAGGTAGTCACGTCTTTGGTTCACAAATCCCCTATCTCTCAATCCCTTTGCCCACTGTGAAAAGATTAATGCTCGGACTCTACTTCCAATACTTAGGGTGGTACCAGGTGCCCAACAGATGCAAAACAAAGAAGAAAAAACCCATGGATTCCATGGCTTGTTTGTGTGTGATTTTCCAACTCAAATTTCTAAGGGATTTCCCAGGCTCACGAGTTTACATCTCTTTGTTTCTCTCTCTACTTATCATCCTAACTGTATCTATCTGCCTACCAACCATTACCTATCTGCCTATCTATCCATCTACCTCCCTTGCTTCTAAAAATACGGGCCTTTGGACTAGCCCAAAGCAGTTCTCACAATTGTGCAAAGGATACGGATGCCAACAAGACAATTACAGAAATATCCCATTACTGGGAAGCATGTGGTTTCTCCTTTTTCATTTCATTTAGGTTTTAAAGGTAATTCTGACCTGGCATGCAGATAAATCTGTATTTAGCACCTCCTGACAGAGATCATTGTAAATAGCATTCCTACCCGAATTCTTGAGACTTTAAAGCAAGAAAGAAAGATGATGAATATAATCTGGAATGGAGTTTATAAATCTTTTCAAGACCTGATTTTCCCCCTACTTTTCTGAGCATCTGTATTACAACCAGCTCTTTAGATAATATTGTTCTTGTGCCAAAAAGCAAAGTTTACCAGAGATGTCTTGACTGTGAGCACTTTATAAGAGAAATATGAGTCTCTGAATTCTGAGCAGAGGGGGAAAAAAAAAGGTACCATGAGCTGTACCAGTTGAGCTAATGGCACAAATGAGACTTAAGAACCAAATGAAAGAGTAGAAATAGCGTGGGTCCTCATTGCTTGCTAAATTGGGGGAAAAATCCTACAAAGCTAAACTAAACCAGCTCATCAGTCAGTCCTTAGTCATATTCTAAAAGTGTGGATTAATCAGGAAGCAAGGGAAGAATGGAGCAGGGCCCCTGCCTCCCATTCTTTGAAGCATGATAGAATGATGAGCCCAACATTAGAAGCCTTTCTGCCATCACAGACCGACCGAGTTAAGCTCATTCCGGGTGGCTATAAAGATTCATGCAGCAATTATTTAGAGGGTTCACACCCACCCTTTAATCAGGCTTGGGAAACGCACATGCCAGCTATTTTCTGAATGTTTAAGCAAAGAGGAAAAAGCAGGCATGATTCTAGAAGCAATTTCTCTCTAACTGCCTTGGAGTTTACACTCCCAGCTTCCATCCTGAGACTCTTTGTGATGAAGCAGGGAGCCATCTATAAAAGTACCCAGAGGGGCACCTGGGTGGCTCAGTGGGTTAAAGCCTCTGCCTTCGGCTCGGGTCATGATCTCAGGGTCCTGGGATCGAGCCCTGCATCGGGCTCTCTGCTCAGCAGGGAGCTTGCTTCCTCCTCTCTCTCTGCCTGCCTCTCTGACTACTTGTAATCTCTGTCAAAATAATACATAAAATCTTAAAAAAAAAAAAAAAGTACCCAGAAAGGTCGCGAGAGGTTGATAATGGGGACCCGCTTGGCTTCCCGGCTCTGACTCCCTCATGAGACACCACAGACACAACTCCAGTGATTCTTCCGGTGGGCAAGCTCTCCTCCCACATCACCACAGAACTTGCATCCTGCGTCCCAGTGCCTGTTCATAAGGGCACGTTTTCCACCTCATTGCTGGACTTCAGATTGTAAATGTTTCTTTCTCTAAGGGACAGGCTCAGGGTTCAAGCCTCCTTCAAAATGCTCCCATCATCCAACACCAGCTCAAAAATGTTTACTGAATGAATCCATGAAGGAATAAATGTCAGCTATCACAGAGTTGGGTTAGAAGGCACCAACTCCACCATGAGCTTCTGTAATTCTCTACCTCCTAATCACGAGCCATGGTTTGCAGACGAGGCCCCTGCCCACCAGATTCCACCCTCATGCCCAGTCATTCCCCCTCCTCGCCTCAATCCAGACACACCTGCGTGCTGGTCTTTGCATCAGCATTTCGAGCTTTCCCCAAATGCACCATGTTCTTTCATATCTCCATGCCTTCACACGTGCTGTTGGCTTTTCCGGAAAACCCACGTGCTCACCCCAGCGGATGGCTAGTCATGGTTTAGGATGCCAGGCAGGTATCCACTCTGTGGGTGAGTTTCCCCAATCCTGGATCCAGCCCAGGTTGGGAGGGCTTTGCTGTGCCATTCTCTCCTCACCCCGTGCTGCCACAAACTAGATTAGGGTCTCCCTGAGGCCACGTACCCGGTCTTAGTAATGGCTCACTCTCTGTGTATTGTAGCATGTGTCCGTAAGGGCAGGTTCTCCGTAAATATTTGCAGAATCAAAATAGAGAAGTTATATCACTTGAAGGCAGTAAAAACTACCTGAAAGAGGCTTCTTACGCCTCCAAAAAGATTATTACAGAAAACATGAAAGATCAATTGTCACTATTTAAGCCAGGGCTTCTCAAAATGGCCCAGACCAGCTGTATCAGACACCACCTTGGGACACATCGAAAATACAAAATTTCAGGTCTCCCACCCCAGAACTACTGAATCAAAAATTCTGATACAGGACCTAGACATCTGTATCTTACCAGCTCTCGAGGGGATTCTAGTGCTTGCTAGCAAGAACATCTGCTTTAATCAATTAGGAGGAATATTTGGGGAAGAAGTAGGTAGCAGCGGGAACAGCAAGACCATTGGAATCACACAGGAGTGGTTCAAATCCTAGCTGCTATGCTTGCTTTGATGGTTAGGTGGATTTGCTCTGTGAGGCTCACTTTCTTCATCAATAAAAGGCAAAGGGACCAAAGCTAGTGGCCAACTTAAAATGCCTAGTAGAGGGCCTGGGACTAAATGTTCAGCAGATGCTGGTTCTTCACTTATTGTTTCCCAAAGAGTCTGCCATTGAAGACTTATCACAATTAATGAATCGTTGAATACTACATCAAAAACTAATGATGCACTATGTGTTGGCTAAGCGAACATCATAATAAAAAAAAATAAACCCAGCAAATCTTAAAAAAAAGAAAAAAAAAGATTCATCCCAAAAATATTCAGGAGGAGGAAGAACAACAATGTTGTCTGGGTCAAGTATCTGAGAAGGAAGACATCTGTTCATCTCTCCAGATTCTTAGTTCACGTAAGCATGTTAAAGACTGAGAAGGCTTTCAACTTCTTCAACACTTTGATCCCATCTTTTTCAAGGTTTTTGTTTGTTTGGTTGGTTGGTTTTTTTGTTCTTTCTCTCTCCTCTCCTTCCCTTCCTTTGTATGGGGCGGAGTGGGGGTGGGGGAGGACAATGGAGTGGACTAGGAGGCAAACATTTTGTTTCTGGTTATTTAGGAGGACAAAACAAACAGCACATTTCCACCTCAGATTTGCATGTTATATTGTTTGCTTTCTTATTGGAATTTTGGAAGAAGAATGACCTCAAGAATTTGTTAGTGACATATTGAATGTTTGGAAAATATGAATTATTGTTTGGCAATCAGCCAACAAACATTTATTGAATACATACTAAATGTCAGGCACCCTCTTGGGTGTTGAGCAGCCAGAAAGAGGGGAAAGGACAATTTGGATCAAGAAGGCCTGTCTGAGGAGAAGGAATTTGAGCCAAGCGGATGAAAAAGTCAGCAACGGGGAGAGAAAGGGAACGATCTAAGCATCTGGAACACAGCAGCAAGGCTGTCAAAGGAAAGAGCTTGGGGCTTTGGAAGAATGCAAAGAAGTCTGGTGTTGCCACAGAGTGGGGAGAATAAAGAACAGAAAAAGAAGAAGTTATGAGTGCTATGTTGGCCAGACCACATCATGGTAACCCCAGTACCTGGTTTGATTTTATTCTAAGTGCAGTGAAAACTGCTTTTGCTAAATATGCTGCTTTGGCCTAATTTTTAGACCTGAGAATCTTGCCCTATATTCTGTCTTCATTGGTAAAACACAGAAACTTCAAACGCCAAGAAAGCCAAGTACTTTCACTCCATCGACCCAACCCCTCAACTATCCCCCACCCCTCCGCCCTCCCACTCCCTCCAAGTGTCACCTCTGGCTTCTGGAATGCCAGGCACTGTGCTTAACAAATAACAAACATAGAAAGGTAAAGCTTCCTCTCGCCAGGAACTGATCATCTAATAAAATACTTGCAGTGTGAAAGAGGCCTGGTAGAAGTATAAATGATTATGCTCATCTCATCAAATGACCTTGCCATATTTCTCATGGGGAGTCAAAATGCATATTGGGGCTAAACCTTTGGGTAGAATGAAACACCACACAATTCTGATCACTTACTACATACAGTGTGTTCTTTTCCCATATTCAAAGGCATGTGAAACATAATTGTTTGGATCCTGAATTTGTGTGGAGCACAGAAACTAGGGTAATAAGAATTCAAAGCTGACACATCAAACTTAGTTCCTCTGTCACCCAAAAGACCTAATCTTGCTTAGGGGTTGATCCCATACTTGAATGATTGTCCTACTACATGGTTTTAAAAGCCCTTGGAAATTATTTCCTTCTTTATTTCATTAACCAACCTCTTTTCCCCTCTAACACTTTCTTGAAATGCCTCTTACAAAGACCTTTTTCTGTTTCCTGTGGCAAAGGAAAGGAAGAAAAATAGTAGCAACGAAGCATATGCTAAAGTAATTTAAGAGTTGTGATAAGCCAAAAGGAAAGACAAACAGCCTCCAGAAACCCACAAAGTTAAAGAGGTTGTTCCTTTATAAAGAAGTCTAATTGGACACGGCAGGGGTCTCCAGCAGTGTGCTTACTTGTTTTATGGGCGGAATTTTCTACAACAATGTAGGAAGTTAAAGCATGCGCTCAACTTCTCTCCAATTGCTTTTCTCACATCTCTCAATCAACGTTGAACTGGAATGACCAATTTTGGAGGAAGGAGGATCATGGAAATGTATGTATCAACAGTAAATTGGAGGAATATGCAGTTTTTAGAATCTGCCAACTCTTTGGCCTAAGCAGCTATTTAGTCATTGTTCCATTTTGAATTTCTCTTGTGATCCTTCTAGTGGGTGAGTTCTGAGTTACTCAACCCCAGTTGTTTACAGGAGGTCCTAGTGAACCAAAAAAAAGCAGCAAGAGAATAAGAAACCCAGGAAGAGGTAACGCTCTTCCCCTGTAGGGTCTCCTGAAGCTCAGAGTCAATGTCAGAGTTAACAAAGGAGTCCAGACAAAGGTTCTAAGTTCTCTGGGGGAGAGTGCTGGATTTTCCTGTCCAGGTAGGTGTCATTACTATTAATAAACCATAATGATAACTTGGCATGCCTCTTCCTCACTGTGCAAAGGAGACTATTTTATCCACACATTATCTTGAAGTATAATGATCCTATGTTATAAATGGTGAAACTAAAACACAGAGAAGTTAATTAAAGAACTTGCCCAAGGTAACAATAGTCCAAATGGAAAAGGGAATAAGGCATAGACTCTAGAGCTCTTAAGACAGGGTTTTTCAAGAGCTGTGATGGAGGCAAAATAAGGCCATAGACTTCCACTTTTCCCTGCCGAGGAAATATTTTTTAAACTCTTTTCCTGCCCTTGCCCCTGAAACATAATAGGTTTTGAAAATAGAAGCACTGCCAGCCCCCACGTAGCTGTGTAATGGATTCTGGACGGCACATGCCTTCCCGGGTAAGTTCTTTCCATGTGATCTCGGCTTTGGTTCTGTATCCTGACAACTGGGCATGCTGCGCTGTTGGTTCTGCATCTCAAGAAGAAAACCACTCCTGTAATAGACACCCTTGCAGATCCTGGCTGCACCACAACATGGGAACATTTCATAGATCAACCTAATTGGATCTGGGTTGTTCAAAACACGCAACTCAGTGTGGATGTGAGCTGGGCATACACCTTCCATATGTGTATAAGGAACTTGTACTGATATTAATAGATGTGCCATACTTCCTCCATTCCAGGGAAGTTTTGCACATCTAATGTTCCTGAAATTAGGACTTTGTAATTATTGCTCACTTTTAAAGCAGTATTGATTTGCTCCCCCCACGAAATGCTGTAATCCAGTCCATAGTGTGCTCACTATCAATGCTACCTTATAATCAAGAAGATATCGTATTTATTTATTTATTTTTTCTATCACAAGCCCCTTTCACCAAAGGACTTGAGGCATCTTAGAACAAAATACAATGAAATATGAACAGAATTTACTCAGCACAGGAAGTCTCACTTTGTACAAGTATGAATCTTTTCCAAAGCAGGGTACAGTAAAATCAAACCATAGAAGCCTCCGGGTTATTTTGAGAAAGGAAACTCATTCTGATCTTGTGCTGCTCTGAGAACACGGGCAAGTTAGGGCCAGCCAAATCTCAGAGTTGCAGAACTCATCAGTGTCAGACAGATTGCCAGAAGGAAGCCAGGGGAGCTGGCTCTGGCGTGACGATGGCCCTTCTACCTCAGGCAGTAATGCCCAGCACCTGTGACACAATGGACATGCTGTGGATATTTAATCAAGATGTGCTGATGGTCCATGGCTAACATCAGAACCAGAGGTTAGGCAATCTTCCACACTACATACTCCCATGTCAAAAATAACAACAACAACAACAACAAAAATACTTGATTTTGAATTCTTCTCCTTCTAGCTCCTCAGCAGTGACCTTACCAGACCAGCATAAAACTCAGCTGTGTTATAAAGATATTTGGTCCAGACTCCCTAAAACTCACCTGACCTTTTCATGACCCATGTAAGGTTTCCTTCCTATGTACTTGTTGTTAAGTCCACCCAGGGAAGTATAGAAAAACAGAGTAACTGTGCAAAGGAACCAAAGAATTTGTCCATCAGAAGGTGATGATTCTACTTGGTAAATGAATTAAACTCATTACTGAGACTGGAGGTAAGACAGTAACTTAAGGTAGGTGATAAAGCTACTGGTAGTTTAGGGGAAACCAAGAGTAATCAGTTATGAAGGTAAAAGCATATTTAGGGGGTACTATAAGTTCAGGGTATAAGAATTTCATTAGTTCAAGTGTGTGAAAACAAATCAGTGTTTGAAACATACATAGAAATGTGTAACACAAAATGAGAAAACATACTCTGACTTAATATATGTGAATAGATAGACAAAATCCTACAAAACATTGAGTACATGGGGGAAAATAATAAAAGGAGATCTTGGTGGTAGGAAGTTTGAAACCATTAGAGATGAGACACTGCCCACTGACAAGTCACTTGAGTCTTCTGACCCTCAAATATCTTATCTGTTAAGTAGGGATATTAGTACCCTTTATATGAGCCTCACCACAGGGTAGTAATAGAGCTTTTAAGTCGATAATGCACATGACAGTGTTTTCTAAAGGCAAAAGAGTAAGCCAACAGGGATTATTATTAATGAAAACGGTGATGGTCTTATCACCACCATGGAGGTCAATCAGCTGGATAACTGGGACTACAAGTTCAAATACCTACAGAAGCCAGGGAAATCACAGAAGGGAGCAAAAAGAAAATGCCTGCCCCATGTAAAATGGGCATCTTCTGCTTGGCTTCAGTTATTTGTGGCTGTGATATAATGCAGGAGGATAACATTAGATTTGTTATTTTAAAAAAGAATTACAAATGTTTGTATAAAATATCCTGATTTTTCAATGTTGTCACCTAAATAAAAACATTTTTAAAATATCAGCAAAAACAAATCCAAATAGCTTAGTAAGCTCATTTGTCTATTACCTCTGAGATAATATACATGAGCTTGTTCCTTGAGATAGAAAAAGTTATATTAACATAAGTGATTATTATTTAATATAATTGTATCACCATCATCATCTGTCCAAAGGGGCAACAGTTTGTTTGTTTATTTTTAGAGAGGGAGCAGGGGTAGCATAGGGAGAGGGGGAGGGAGAGAAAGAATCTTAAGCAGGCTCTACACCCAGCACAGAACCTGATGAGAGGCTTGGTCTCACAACCCTGAGAGCATGACCTGAGCTGAAATCAAGAGCTGGACACTCAACGGACCGAGCCACCCAGGTATCCCCAGAGAGGCAACAGTTTTAGTCTCCTGTCTTTGGGAAAAGTTGTTTTTGTGCTTTTAAAAAGAGAGCTGACACACTCGGCAACTCAAGATATCTATGAAAATAGAATAAATATGTTATGCTCAGTTCTTGCTCTTTTCCTAGAATTGTGACATTTGAAAGTTGGAAGAGACCTCTCTAAACATCTGGCTCCAGGTCTCCCTATGCTACAAAGATATACCATATTCATGAACTAGAAGACTGTTGTTAAAATGTCCACACTATCTACAGCAATGTACAGATTCAATGCAATCCTCATCAAAATACCAAAGGGATTTTTCTCAGAACTAGAACAAAGAGCCCTAAAATATGTATAGAGCCACAAAAGACCCTGAATAGGCCAAGCAATCTTGAGAAAGAAGAACAAAGCTGGAGGTATCATGTTCCTGATTTCAAACTATACTGTAAAGCTCTAGTAATCAAAACAGTATGGTACTGGCACAAAAACAGACACAAGGATCAACAGAACAGAACAGATAGCCCAGAAATAAACCCAAATATGTATGGTCAATTAATCTATGACAAAGAGGGAGGAATATAAAATGGGGAAAAGACAGTTTCTTCAATAAACTGTTTTGGGGAAACTAGCTAGCTACATGCAGAAGAATGAAGGTGGACCACTATCTTACACTATATACAAAAATAAGTTCAAAGTGTATTAAAGACTTGAATGTAAGAATGTAAATGCATAAAATTAGAAAAGAAAACACAGGCAATAAGCTCTTTGACCTCAGCTCAGCAATATTTTTTGGATCAGTCTTCTCAGGTAAGGGTAACAAATGCTAAAACAAATGGGGTTAAATCAAATTAAAAAGCTTCTGCATAGTGGGGGAAAAAAAAACAAAAAAAACAAAATGAGAAAGCAACCTAGTGAACGGGAGAAGATTTTGCAAATCATCTGGTAAGAACATGAGTTAATATTAATATAAAACAAAACACAAAACAACTTGGGACACCTGGGTGGCTCAGTTGGTTGGACGACTGCCTTCGGCTCAGGTCATGATCCCAGAGTCCTGGGATTGAGTCCCACATCGGGCTCCCAGCTCCGCGGGGAGTCTGCTTCTTCCTCTGACTTTCTCCTTGCTCATGCTCTCTCTCACTGCCTCTCTCTCAAATAAATAAATAAAATCTTTAAAAAAAAACCACAAAACAACTTGACTAAAAAATAAGCAGAATATTTGGATAGATATTTTTCCAAAGAAGATATCCAGAAGGCCAAAAGGCACAGGAAAAGATGCTCAACACCACCAGCTGTCAGAGAACACAAATCAAAACCACAAGGAGATAATTACTTCATATATGTTGGATTGACTATTAGCAAAAAGACAGGAAATAACAAGTGTTGGTGAGGATGTGGAGAAAAGGAACCCTTGTGCACTACTGGTGGAAATGTAAATAAGGCAGCCACTGTGTAAAATACTATGAAGTTTCCTTAAAAAGTTAAAAATAGAACTACATTAGCCAGCAACTCCACTTCTGGGTATTTATTCAAAGAAAATGAAAACAACCACTTGAAGAGATATATGTTATTGCAGCATTATTTACAGTAGCCAAGATATGGAAACAACCCAATTGTCCACTGGGAGATGAAAGCATAAAGAAGGTATGGACAATGGATTATGACTCAGCCATAAAAGAGAATGAGATCTTGCCATTTGCAACAACATGGATGGACCTAGCAGGTATCAAGCTAAATGAAATAAGTCAGAGAAAGACAAACACTATATGATTTCACTCATATGTGGAATCTAAAAAATGAAACAAATGCACAAACAAAAGATAGGAACAGATTCCCATATAAGAAACAAA
This sequence comes from Mellivora capensis, assembly GCA_004024625.1. Lineage (NCBI taxonomy): Eukaryota > Metazoa > Chordata > Mammalia > Carnivora > Mustelidae > Mellivora > Mellivora capensis. The sequence goes on from PISX010000177.1 coordinate 159,894, forward strand.
CTGTTGGGGAGGGGAACAGAACAGGTGAATGGGATGAGGGGGGGCACAAGCCTCCAGTTATAAAACAAGCCATGGGATAGAATGTACAGAACAGGGAATATAGTTATTAACACCGTAATAACTTGACATTTGTTACCATGACAGATGGTAACTACACTGATCATGGGGATCATTTTGTAATACATAAAAGTATTAAGTCACTATGATGTACACCTAAAACTAATAGGATATTACATATGAATTACAATTCAATAAAAAGAAATTCTCCCAACACTACAGAAGAAAAAACAAAGGGTCCAAGAGGACAGGTGACTGCTGTAGTAACACAGTGAGTTCTTGGGAGAATTAGGACTCAGGTCTGGTTTCTCTGGCCCCCACTGTCTCCAGGGGTCTTCTCTTTTTTACCATGACTTTCCTTCTTTGTTTTACAGATTCTTTTTATCTTCTGAACACTTTCAGTGACTTCAGATCAATAAAGCGAGTCAGAAAAGGCCAAGCCTGCCCAGGGTAATACGACTTTTTTCCCTCCCTGTGAATTATTTTCACAACTAATCTCAGGTTCTTATATTCTAACCAGTTTCCAGTCTTCAAGAGAAGGTGCACAGGTTAGCAAAGGAAATCATAATGCCAGTATCCTAATATTTAAGTGAGTGGTGTCCATCCTATCTCTTCCCATTTTTTAAAGCAAATTGCTTGACCTGAGTGACAAGACCATGGGAAAAACCCACACAGAAACAGGTGCAGGGTCTTAAGCTGGTAGAGACCCCCGCTCCTCTACTGCAACAACACAGTCTCTGATAGGAATGTATCAAAGGCACCAGCTACTGCGGAAAGAGTAATGTGTAAACCAGCATCTTATGCAGGCAGAGTGGAAGGGGTAGCTGGGTAATGGTGAGGTGCCCCAGGGAGATGGGAAAGGTCATTCAGATGAAAATAAGCTTGGGAACTTGGAAAGAGTGCTCCATTACCACAGATGGGAAGAAAACACAGTATCCAATCATATGGAACAGATTGAAATGTGATTCCAGTCAAGTGTGAATGCCACTGAATGCACTGTAGCACTATTTGGGGAGCGGGCACGGAGGCATACGAGTCCTGTCCCCATTCCTCAGTCCACAGTTGGACATCACACAGTTCGAAAGCAGGGATTTGTAAGGTCATCACTTGCACGAATGAATCTTTGTAAAGCCTAAGTGACGACAAGGAATGGAGGAATGTGATGAAGACACATCAGGGGTATTTCTGCATGGGGCACTGACTGTTCTCCTGAGGTGTTAAAAACATGTGACACCATTGGCTTCGTTTATTTATTTTTAAAATTTAAGCAAAGGGATGCAGAGTCTGCCTTTGGAGTAGAAGACAGGGCGGGGGTGGAAGGGAACGATTGATCACTGCCTTTATTGTTAGCTTCCCATGGTTGAGTGTTCACTGATAGAATTGGTTCAACTCCAAGATGCTGTCTTAGAAACAATTATTGTTTCCCACTAAAATACAACTCCAGCAGAAAACATTAATTTAAGAGATAACTGCCTAAATGCTTCAATATCAAGAACGCCTGCGTCCTCTCATCTTGGGATTTACAAGCCAAGAAATCAGGACAATAAGCACCAGAAATTGCAAAGCAAAAGATTTGATAGGAAATGACAAAAGAGAGGGCTAGCGTGGGCCGGAGGGGAATCTGGGAAAGGCCGGTCCTGGCATTCAAAAGTGCCACACGACATAATTCTCCTGTGTCTGACAGTTTCTTCCTATTCTAGAGTTTAGCTATTAACTCTATTTGCTTTCTTAATATTGGCTTTTTGCCTTTCTTTGCCAACCAGCCTGCCCTATGCCATCCACCAGAAACACCTTTTTCATACTTTACCTTCTACTTTACTATTCTACTCCAGAATGAGGCAAACAGCTTGTGAGCCAGGGTCAGCCCCCACTACTTTGCTGGACCATTCTTTAGAAACTGAAAATATCGTCTGAGCGCCTTCCCTCCATCCTTTGACTGTGCTCACTATTTGTTGTTCATTCACCTGACATTTCTTGAGAGTCTGCTATGTGCTAGGCTCTATGCCGGCTGCACGCGTAGAGTAAAACAGAACACAGGGAGATTTGATTCTTGTCTTCAAAGAGCTTAAATCCAATGTTGAAGGCAGTCAAATGGCACAGAGTTCAATAACAGAGAGACATGGGAAGGGAGATCAACCCAGGACGGGAAGATCAGAAAGGTCTCTCGGGGAGAGGAGCACCACGTGCAGAGATTCTAAGGCACGGATGCGGCATATACCCAGGGAACAAGGGGGTCCCCACTGAAGAATTTTGTTTTGGTTTTTTTTTAGTTTTTAATTTTTAAAAGAGATTTTATGTACGTGTGTGAGAGAGTGAGAGAGAGAGAGAGAGAGAGTGAGCAGGAGGGGCAGGCAGAGGGAGAAGCAGGCTCCCTGCTGAGCAAGGAGCCTGATGCCGATGCCGGGCTGGGTTCATGGCATGAGCCAAAGGCAGATGCCCAAGCAGCTGAGCCACCCAGCTGTCCCCCACCAAGAGCTTTAAGCAGCAGAGACATTGTCAGGACACTCTGTGGCTTGCGTTGTGAACAGGCTTAGCAGGTGGACAGACTAAAAGAAAGATGAATCAGTCAGAACCACTCAGCTCTCTGGGCTAGGGCAGTGGCAGCAGAGATAGAAAAATATCTGAGTCAAAGTTGATAAGGTTTGGCAACTTATTCTAGGTAGAACTGATGGGTGGGAAAGATGCCTTCTAGGTTTTGGACGGGAGCTTGTGATTGGACGATGGGCCACGCCCTGAGATGGAGGAGATGGGTGAAGAATCAAATGGAGGGATGTGTTTGGGTTTCAATCTGTTGAGTTTCACTGCAAAACGGTTGCATTTGAACTGTCTATGGGGCATCCTAGTGGAAATATCCAGGGGCATTTAGATAGATTAGGTAAAAGATGTGACCTAGAGACATGGACAGCAGGGCCATAAAGTCATAAACAATAATTTTGGTTTTGGGTGTGAATGGTTTTCCAGTGGGAGCATGTATAAAAAGGAAAGGGAGAAGGGCCTGGGTTTTAGCTTACAGATACCTTGGCATTTAAGGGATAAACAGAGAAAAGGTATTCACAGGAAGACAGAATTGGTTGGAAACAAAGGAATGAGGAAGAGAAGAATGGAGAACCACAGATACCAAAGAAAGGGCATTTGAAGAGGAAGGAACAGTCAGGAAGGGAGGTGTGAGACGTGATGGCAAATGTTTACTAAATTGAGCAAATAGGAGACCTTTGGGAACGTCGTCGAAGTAGTGAACAACTAAGTAAATATAATAGGTTGCAGAGTATGTGGGAAGTGAGAGAGCAGAGAGGACAGAAAACTCTTCCGAGAAATTTTTCAAGAAGAGGAATAATTCTCTACATGTTTAAGTCCCATTGGCAAAGATTCTCCAGAGAGGGTCTGCTTAATACAGGAAGAAGGTGAGATCAGATGGGATTTAGAACACAAGTGCAGGGAAAGAAGAGGGACGATGCTTTCCCCATTGTGGCAGAAGTAAGATAGGAAGCTTTGAGCTCTATTCCCACATACAACATCCAGTAGCTTTGTCCTACTCCCTATTCAGCTGGATGCTGCCGTGTGTTCAATTGTGTCCCTGAAAAAATATGTTGAAGTCCTAACCCTTGGTATCAGTGAATGTGATCTTATTTGGAAATAGGGTCTTAGCAATTGTAATTAAGATGAGGTTGTACTGGATTAGAGTGAGCCCTAAATCCAATCACTGGTATCCTTATAAGGAGAAAGAGATTTGGAGACCCAGAAACACGCACAGGGAGAAGGCAGCCATAGGAGGGTGGAGGCAGAGATAATCCTTTGCTACAACCAAGGAAGGCCAACGATTGCTGGCAACCATCAACAGCCAGGAGAGCAAAGAAAGGGTTTTCCCTGAGAGCCTTTGGAGGCGGTGTGAACCAACCAACACCATGATTTTGGACTTTTAGCTTCTAGAACTGTAAGAAAAAATTTTCTGTTGTTCAAACCATCCCATTTGGGGCGCCTTATAACAGGAGCCATAGGAAACAAATACAGATTGCCAAGACCATGCATTTACTGGAGATTATGGTTGTACCACCAAAAACTAACTAAATAACAACTAACACAAAGAAACCATCGACTCAGGACAGCAGCTACTAAAAAGAACAACAACAACAAAAAAGAAATATTCCTTAGATCCAAGGAAGACAATAGATTGGACAAACATGATTCTTTTCTCATCACACCATATGGCACCTTCTTCTGTTCTCTCTAACAGTGATCAAGCTCACACCCACAATCACAGATGATCTTAGGTCTAAAAACATTACAACGACCTGCAGTCAACAGGCCCAAGTAGGAAGGCCCAACCAAGGATGCATCTGCATTTTAATGCTCCTGTCTACCACAATCCGTCTAAAGTTGGATCAATAAAGATGTCTTGGAATGCATCTCGACCTGCACCAAATGTTAAATGATACAGAGAGACCAGAGAAATGACCCTTGTCTTTAAGTGGTGACAATTTAATGTTGACACAAGTGACTTATATGCATGAAATACCAAGAGAATATTACAAATCAGAATGTAATGAGGTGCTAAATTGAATAAGGCAGACTATAAGACTGTCATGCACTTCTGACTCTGGCTCCAGTTGGGCAGAGTTGGTTGGGAAAGCTTTGGGTAAGAGATGGAGCCTGTGCTGGGATGGGTGCTTCGTAAGGAAGCATGGTAGTTACGTTATCCTCTCTGGTTCGTGCCATCCTCAGCCTGGGATTTTTAGTAAGGCTGGGGGCTAGGTTGGGATAAAGAGTTAAGCCCAAACAACTCCACAGGGTTCCCTAGTCAACAGAAGCAGAAATAGATCTACAGATTTGATGAAGATGCTCCAGCCCCTAACCATTCAAGTTCACAACACCTCGTTACTGTCTCAAACACATAGCCCCTAATCAATACCTATCTGTTGAGTGACAATAGGTCCGAGAATACCAAACAGCAACCACTTGGAGATTCTGATATTGTACAAAGGGTTCTGCATGCCTTATCTTTTGTCCTTTCTTCAGAATTTTTTCTTTTCATCAAAATTTTTAAAATGAATTGAGTTTAAATAATCAAATATGTATATAATGTTTGGTTCCAAAATAGCAATCATTTTCCATCACCAAGTTTTTCTTTCCCAGAGGCAACCATATTTACCTTTTTTTTTTTTTTTAGCTGATTATTCTGGTATTTATCCCTAGGTCTATAAATATCATGTTTTGCTGCTATTTCTTGCATTTTCAATCTAGGCTCTTTGCTCTACCTGCCCAATCCACATATGTACCTTATCTATCTCTCCATCTGTCTTTGATAATGCTTGAATTGTTATTCAACATTAACATTATTACCCATGTAAATGCTATTCAGAGCTGAACGTGTAGTCAATGAGGAGTATTTTTTAATTTCTTGAATATTTTTTTTCTGGAGTCATCTCTTTCCAATTTACTTTAATTTCTATGCACTCGTCACTGTGGAGACCGATTCCTTTGGGTCACGTTCCCGTTGTACTATTTAATTGCTATGTATCCTTAGGCAAGTTACCTAACGTCTCTGTGCCATAGTCTTTCCTTCTGTAAAACATGGATAATAGTCATACACAGTGTAATGGTGTCAGTGTCCTCCAGACAAAACACCACAAAGCACACTGTGGTCAAACAAAGTTGGGTTTATTCACTCATTGCAAGGAGGATAAAGACACACAATGGGGAACCATGGGGTGCTTTAGTAGGAGGATATTAACAAAGGGCTGTTGTTAGGTGACTTTGGAGAAGACTCAGGGAAACAGGTTCACTCTGCATTTGGTGCTGTCAGAGAGGGGATGATTCTGTGATCTGCCTTCTCAATGTATTGTATCTATAGGAAGGGCTAACAAGAAGAGGTTAATGCTATCATAGATAAAGAAAGAACAGTCATTCATTTTAACATGGGAAGGAGAACGTTTTGAATTTTTGTGTTTGGGATAGTAACTCTGTTTCTGTCCATGTTTAGGCAGTATTATAAAGTGGTATTATTTTGACTTCATCCTAGTCACAGAGTGCCCTTCTTGGGTGCTGATGTTCTACAAGATTGTTCTGCTCAAGGAGAGAACACCATGACCCAGCCAGGAATGCCAGCCTAGCTCCTAACAGCACCTATGCCTAGATGTTAGTATCAGGCTTGTTCCCAGCACCTAGAGCTGCTTTTCTATGTCTCAGTTGTAGGGATTACATGAGCTATCATTTATGTAAAATATAAATTAACAAAATGGTTGCCTTAAAATGTTTGTTATAAGACACTCAAATCACAGGCAAAAAAAAAAAAAAAATAGGAAGGTGGACAGCAAAATTTAAAAAAGAAACTTTGATTACCAAAGGACACTCAACAGAGTGAAAAGGCAACCTGCAGAATGGGAGCAAATATTTGCAAATCGTATTTCTACTAAGTGATTGATATCCAGAGTATATAACGAACTCCAATTCAACAACAACAAAGAGCAAGCCACCTTTTAAAAAGTAGGCAAAAGATTGGAGTAGATATTTCTCCAAAGATGACATGCAAATGGCCAATAAGTACATGAAAAGATGCTCAAGATTACTAATCGTTAGAAAAAGGCAATCAATGGTATATCCCCTTATGCTCATTAGAATGGCTATTCTAATAAAAAAGGAAAACAGAAAATGAGCATTAGCAAGGATGTAGAGAAATTGTAACCCATGTGTATTGCTGGAGAAATGTAAAATGGCACCATGGGGAAGCAATATGGCAAGTCCTCAAAAAATTAAACGTAGAATTACCATATGATTCAGTGATTCTACTTCTGGGTATATACCCAAGAGAAATCAAAGCAGGTCCTGGAACAGATATCAGTATACCCATGTTCATAGCAGGATTATTCACAACAGCCAAAAGGTAGAAACAACCCAAGTGTCATCGACCGATGAATGAATAAAGAAAATGTGGTATAGACATACAAAGGAATACTGTTCAGTCTTAAAAAGGTAGGAGATTGTGACATATGCTACAGCATGGATAAATCATAAAGACACAAGAGGACACATATTGTATGGTCCCTCTTCCAGGAGGTACCTAGAGTAGTTGGATTCATAGAGACAAAATAATACAGTGGTGGTAGGGGTATTGGCACATAAGGGGAGGGACAGATTTAGTGTTTAATGAGCACAGGGTTTCTGGTGGGGAAGATTAAGATGTTTGGGATGGATGGTGGAGATGGTTACCCAACAATGTGAATGCACTTAAAGCCACAGAACTGTATGCTTAATAATGGTAAAAATGGGAAATTTCCTGTTATATATGTCACTACAATAAGCTAATGCTAAGTTAAAAAATAAATAATATCAAACTTCACCTTTGTTCCATCTAAGTTTCCTTTCAAGTTACTTAATGCAAAAGAATGCTATTTGATATTCCTAAAAACTTCAACGTTTTATTACTTTTATTAACCGTTTTAGAGGTTTAAAAAAATGGAAGACCTATTACATTATTCAAGATCATAATGTTAGAAATTGGCTGAGGCTGAGCTATAATTTGAATCCAAGCTGTAGGGACATTAGAGCCCAACTCTTAAGAATATGGTTATTCTTTAATATTTTGGGGAGAGATTAAGAGATTTACAGAGGCTAGGACTATAACTTCTGTTGAAACTGGCCACCGGTAAAAGAAATCTTTTCATTCAACAGAGAATTGAGAGATCTCTAATAAGGGATTGGGGCCGCATTTTAAAGTGGCTATTCAACAGTCTGAAGGAAGCTGTTTAGGATTAAATGCACTCTTTAAGGGAATTCAGGAGAAGCTGAAGTTCTGGGTAAAAATTGTTAGGGTAGGAAACTGTTAAAATGTGGCATATAGCTCCTATTCTCTGGGCTTGCCCAGGACATCTTTTTGTATGTACCAAGGAACAGGGACAGAGATGGAGAGGTAGAATGTACACAATGCTTATCGACCTTGGGAATTTTGTCAATAGCAAGATTATTTGCTGAAGAGGAGCAGTTCTCTGCCATATGTCACTTCTCTGCTGCGCATCTCCAAAGGAATTACCTGTCCATCTTGCCTGTGTGCTCATTTGCACCATGGTGCAGAAGAGCAGTCCCAGCCCTAGTGGTTGGAAATTGCTGGACCTTCAATCAAAAAGTGTGTCTCTGTCGCATTAAGGCACACATGGGCGGGGGTAAGGGGAGGTCTGATCTCTGTATGCTATGCTCCTGGGTCACCAGTGTCAGGAGAGTCCTGAGAACCATCCATTCCCAATCCTCAGGGTGGGAGACATAGTTTCGGAGGCCAGGGTGAGCCTCAAGGAGCCCCAGTCCATGCTGGAGGCACTATGCTTTTTCCACTTGCTGCTGGAAGTGCTTTCAACATTTTCAGCCAAGTGTTACAGGACCCCAGATCATGTTTCTCAATTTCTGCAGGAAAACTGCAAGGAACTGCTCTGCATGACCCTGTAGGTCTGTTTTGCCACTGGTCTAGAGGGTGGAGTGAAATCCGCACTATCCGGGAAGAGGGGTTTGGGGGGCCTGTAGCTGGGACAGCCTGGACGAGCAGACACAAGGAACGTACAAACACAATGGTAGAGCAAGAATGGACCTTTGGGACCAAAGGCCAACCTTGAAAGGGAGAGAAGCAGAAGCACAGGACAACTGAATGACTTGCCAAAGATCAAGCTGTGAGTCAGGGACAGAGCAGAGAAGACCCAAGCTCCCCAACTTCCACTTTGGAACCTCACGGTCACGTTCATGCTCCCTGAATTTATGAGACCAGAGGAATCTCTTGAAGGGAGCCATAAAATCATAGTTCCTGAACCCTCTGGAATTTAATAAGCTGAAGTCTAGGAGAATAGTGTGAAGACATGGGTGCTTTTCAGAGTATTTTGTTATGCTGTATGTTTTTTCAACTTTTAAAAAACTATAACCCATGCCCCTTAAGATAATGTTTTCAGTGCATTCTGTGTATCTCAGTAAGCTACACAAAAATTTTAGAGGGTAACATTTAAGAGAGGCCTGAGGGGAAAAGTCTCTGAAATTATGGAGGTTTGGATTTGAAACACAAGTCCTTCATTTCCCAGCTTTGTGATTTGGGCAAGTTACTTAATTTCTCTGTGCTACAGTTGTTTCATCCATAAAATGGGTACATTAGGAAGACCTTACTGCATATTGGGATGTGGTGGGGAACAAATAAAAGCAAACGAAGGAAGTGATATGAAGATCCTAAGTGCTTAGCATACCAGCTAACATGAAAGGAAGAAAAGGATCTCAGGCAGAGAGCCAAACCCTGTGTGGCTGCACATTTGGGGCAGGGGCAGGGGCTGTCTCTGTGACCTCCACAGCCTTGAGATGGCATCCTGGACTTGTCTGCACTGCCCAGGGGGGCTGGGAACTCCTCTGGAGGAGAAGCGGCTAGGGCCAACCCTTGCCTGGGCACCAGGAAGGGTTTTTAGGGAGCCCTGAACATCTGGTTCAGATATCCAGGTTGACTCAGGGAAGATTTTTGAACCAAGTGGCTCATACATAAAACATAATGTGATAAAGGGAAGGATGTTGGGACTTGATTTCCTAACCCCAAATCATGAGTGAAGAAGGAAGTCTCTCCCAGACAGGGTGGCCTCTCTGGTCAGGAGTCCCACCCAGGACTCCCTCCAGGTTCTTCGTGCTGGCCTTGCTACTACTTCTCGTGATATACCGAAGCAGAGTTTTTCGAAAACTTCTCATGTACAGAGGAATTGTAAAGCTTTAAAGTACCTAAAGACAGATATAACATGACACAAAACAGCTATATGGAATATATTTTGTAAAATAAGTGTATTTCCCCATTCCGGGGGACATCCCAATCTGCGGTGCCTCCTTAAATTATCCATTTTTCCCCCCATCATACACGATGAAAAGCAGTAAATTGATAAAACAAAGGAGTCACTAAAGATATCGGCTAACTAATTTATTTAATGAATATTGAGCATCTACTATGAACGTGAGATCAGAAACCCTGCAGTGAAGGTCTCCGCGCAATGGAATGAAGCCAAGAAGAGAAAGCAAAGCCTATCGAGAACAGAGGACAAGGTTTACATGCAGTTACATCAGGTGGGGTGGCACAACCACCTCGCCAAGTATAGACGTAAAAAATGAGTCCGTATTATCAGCACAGTCCGATCATCAGTGTGCATAGTAACTGCTGTGAGCTCTTCAGAAAACCCAAAACTAAATTAAATTACAGTGAGCCTAGCTGCTTAAGAAGGAAAGAGAATTTATAATGTGTTAGAGGAAAAAACTTTCCCAAACCCAAAATATATAAGGAGAAGTTTCATTAACTTAAAAAAATTCTAGGGACCCTGTATTTGCTCGTCCCAAATCCAGCCCCATGGATGGTGGGCTGGGGCCCAGATGTGTGAAGGCTGTCCTAGAATGGTGGGCTTTAGTACTCATGAGAGGATCAAAGTTTTTCCATTTCTATAGCTGTCAAGTCAAATTTGTAACCTAGAACATATGTTTTTAGAGTTCTGATTACAACCTCAAAGTCCGTTAACTCCCATAAAAATTCAGTTCTGAGCAATGATATTTAAGGCCAATTGACAATGGGAATACGGTGTATGTGGCCCTTTAGTAAAACTAAGGTTGATCCATGGATCAAGTCAAGTTTTAAGTTTTATCCCCTGGCTGGGCAGTGTCTGCGTATTTGTAGAATTGCCTTTTAACTCAAAGTGTTTTCTATGTCTTATGTGGAGGGCGTTTACAAGAAATTTTGACAGGAAATTCTTTAGCGTGTGTATTATGGCAGATTACTGAGATTTCAGGCATTGGGGATGACACATTATCTCCTTTAAGACAAATTTCTTTCTGGCCTCCTTATGAGGATTCCTAGAATCTTCCTGAAAGCAGTTGATATGTTTTTTTCTCATGGATGTTATGCATCTTATCTTATCTGTGTTTCCCTTTTCACTTTGGTTCCTAGGAAGCTCAGAATCAAGTTTTCTGTCTATCTTAAATAATGGAACAGGATTTTATGTATGAGACTACATGTCTGTTTCCCACCCTGCTATGTTTTTTTCCCTTTACCCTTACTGTGACATCTAACTATAGTTTTCCATTTAGAGAGATTTATTCTAAGCTGTCACACATTATGGGGGAGACGTAAGGAAAGGAATGAACAATGAACAGATGGCTGGTTGAATAAATGAATGAATAAAGGAAGCTTTTGCTTTATGATGCTAAATAAATAAGACAGTCATTAAGTTAGGTAAGCAACTAAATTCTTGGACCACTCAAGGAAATCTGAAGCTTGCTTATTTTGATGTACTATTTTCATTAGTAATTAAGACATTGCCTAAAAAAGGTGGGGGGGGCTCAGGCACCTTTAATGCACTCAGTGACAAATAGAGACTTTCCAACTGGGACAACTCCTTTGGCACATAGGACCCACTGAAAGGGTCCTGGCAGAGGCACCTCGATTACATCTCTTCTCTGTAGTCTGATGTTACTAATGAGAGTTCCAAACCCTTTCCTTAGACTTCAAAAACAAAAATTCAGGGACGCCTGGGTGGCTCAGTGGGTTAAGCCGCTGCCTTCGGCTCAGGTCATGATCCCAGCGTCCCACATCCGGCTCCTTGCTCGGCAGGGAGCCTGCTTCTCCCTCTGCCTCTGCCTGCCACTCTGTCTGCCTGGGCTTGCTCTCTCTCTCTCTCTCTCTCTCTCTGACAAATAAATTTAAAAAAAAATCTTTAAAAAAAAATTTAAAAAAAATTAAAAAAAAATTCAACCATTTGTGAGAGGGGAGGTGAGCCAATGTTTTTAGATTATAATGTGGCTGCACGTGCATTTTCGGCCTCATAGGCTGACAGCAAACTGCAAACCCTGTCCTGATTTGGAAGGGTGTCATTCCTCCGTCTGCGGGAGCCTCCATCATGCCGCTGCTGGGATCCAGATTTTTTTTTTCCCAGATGAGTTATTTCATAGGATTTGAAATTACGCTTCCCTATACAAGGAACATCTCTGGAGCTCACCCTCCCTGGCAGAAGGTCAGAACACGGAAAGCTCAGCTCTCTGGAAGAAAATGCTAGAAGGGAAAGGAAAGCGCCACTCTTCAAAGCAACTCGCAGGCTCTTCCTGGACACCTGCTCGATTGGCGTAGGTTGGACGTTAGAGCAACTTGGCTCCAGAGGCACCCAGGTTTTTGTGTCGCCCACTAAAGAATGTGCTACAGTCAAGGAAAATAATGACAGTCAAGTCATAAAGGTGAAGTTCTGTTGTTGCTTTGAGGATGTTTTCGTGTTGTCAGAAACATTTTAGTTGTGTAGTTTATGTTGGGCTTGTCTCTTTAGAATAGAGGCTCTTTGGGCAGGAAATGTGTGCAGTGGCTCTCCTTAGTGATGGGCCTCACTGATGTCAAGTATTAACAGCAACAACAAGAGGACAGCTGCAAATAAATTTTTTACTGTCATGTATGAGCTGGACATGCTGGGAGAGATTTTATTTCACCTAAGAAAGAGACAAAGGTCAAACTGCTACCAGATCTTCAGAACACAAGGTCACTGACAAGAGACCAACTTAAAAAAATTCTGTGTGATTAACCAGCTAAACAGAACACAGCCACTCACATGGTCGTCTTGTTTGTGCCAAGACACCTACGGGAAAATCCAGCCCCTTTCATCAAATTCAATTCAGAACACCCAGCACCACTCTGTACTTTGCATCTTCTGTGTCAAACTCTATTTTCAATCCTTTATGTCAAATTTAAATTCATGGCAACTGCATTCTGATCTTGTTAGAATCCCCAATTCGCCCTGGACCCCAAATCCATTCCACAAGACAAAGACACACACACACACACACACACATCCCTAAGAGCACACATATTTGCACTTGATTTGCACTTACTTAGCTAACAGTCAAGAGTTTTGAATGACTGCCTGGTGGCCAGAGCTTAACAAGTTTTCAGATAAGCACCTGCTGAAAACAAGAGTATTAAGCAATTGGGTCATCACCCCTCAGGTGAAGAAATCATACCCACACAGCTCTTGTTTAGGATGAAAATGGACCCTCAAATGTTCTGCAGTATTTCCCCGTTACTGAAGCTTAAATTGCTATCAATCTTAAGTGAGCTGAACAAATTGATGTGAGTGATGAAAAATGGCCAAGTTCGACTCTGAACGCACAGATCTGTTGTGTCCCCCAAAATGAGGTCTTGATTAGGCAGAAAGCCAACAAAAACACCCTACCAATAATTTATAATCTGATACGATATCAAAAAGAGAAGAAATCTCTCAGTGTTATCACTGTAAAAACATTCCGGGTGGCCCTCAGATACAAACTGACCTCTCTTCTGGAAATCAGCTTTGCCTGGCTATCCATATATGCATAAAAGGATATAGTTTTTAAAAGCTCATTTTCTCCCTAATAATTGTCTGTTCTTAAAAAGCTATCAGCAGGTGCACCTCATTTCAAAAGCCTCTTGTCCTTCATAATACAATATTCATCACGATTACATAGTATGAAATAAAAAGCAGCAAAACATAAGCGAGGATAGTTCAATTAAATGCAACATAATCTCTGCAGCAAAAAAAAAAAAAAGAAAGAAAGAAAAAAAATGGCTCTGTAGCTAAAATCAGGTTCCAATGAAAGAAAAAAGGGAATGTATTTCCACATATTTTTAATTATATAGAATTTCCTCAAACATGATTTTTCATAATATATTCCATTAAGTTAACATCACATTTGAAGAAAGAGCATTTTCCGATTTCATTTTAAGCCTGATTTTGAGCAATTACAGTGTCATTGTTCCGCAGTAGAAAGGTTGAATTCATTTACTGTGTGGTTATGCTAGTTATGATTGATGTCTCTTCTCCAAATGATAAACCAATCACCCCAATGATGTAATGTCATTTTAAGAGTGCCATAATCACATTTCTCTCAAACTAGAAGCTCTGATGAGTTCTAATAAAGATTTATGGTAGATTAAAGGCCTTCATAATATCAACAATGGATTGCTCATTTGATGAGAGATTTGATTAGGTAATTTTTTTGAAAAAGAATGCGAGTTTACTAAATATATCAGCCTGGCTTTGAAGAAGGGCATGGGCCATGATAAGTAGCAGTCCATCATTTCATCTTCAGAATGAATCATCTTCAGTGTGTTTGGGAGGTCCTCTCTAATTGTAGGGGTTGAGGCCAGTGGTGGCATATTCTCATGGGTGAAGTCAAAACCCAATCTCATCAAGGTATACTCTTGGCATGGGAAGCTCTGTTCTGCCTTTGATGGGATATATTAATGATCACCATGACTGGCCAGTTCAGAAGATAACTCCAAAGCCATTAGGTTAAGAGCAATTAATTTTGGCAATTGTCTCTCCTTGGGACACGGGTAATTAACCCTTGGTGTGGCCCGCTCCTGTGTTCGTGTATTTTATGAACCTTTCACCAACAAGGCAAATCAAAATAAGGCATGATTATTGCTGAGCTTGGGGTAATTTTACCTAAGATCTAGAGACTGGGAGCTGAGGCAGGAGCCTCAAAATCCTCAAAGGTGGGCAGAACCTTGTGACCAGTCCCTTTTCTCGGGGCGAGGGAAAACCACGATGAGAACTCGGGCTTCAGAGGCAGGATTTATTGTGGTACCATGCGATCAGGTTGTTAAATTCAAGTGAAGTGGCACATGCAGAGGGTTAGAGGAGAGGTCACCCCCCCCACCCCCGGAACACTTCAGACTTGGCAAGGCATTCGGTATTCATGTCAAGGGAACGCATTTTAATCACAAAATGATCTAAACAAACAAGGAAAAAAAAGTCAGAAGCCAACCATCAAAAACCAAGAGATCTGAAATGCACACAAATTGGGCACGTGAGGGTGTCCAGGGTCACTCGGCTATGACCAGAACTGTAGTAATACAAAATTCAATATTCCATTGTCTCGCTGCACTTCACCTTTGAGACCTGCAAGCTCTCGTGTGCAGCAGTGGGCAAATTCCTCCCACGGAAGGAGGCCCAAGCCCTGGTACAACAAGCAAAACCTCGCCAGTAACTGTGACCTTCAATAAATGTATCTTGGAGCTGTAACGCCACAAAGCGACAGGCGCGTTTCACCTGATGCTCCCCACACCACCTTCTCCCCAGCCCTCGATTCAGGGCTGTCATTTCGCCAGAGGCTCGAGAATGTCACACAGACAACAGCGCGCATTCAGACGCCACAGTTTCCTTACCACTGCCGGAGGCTTGCTGGGGCCCTGAGCATGCTCTGAGCAGGTATGAATTGGGGGAGAACTCCTCATCAGGGTTGGTGTCCATGATTTGATGGGAAGTGTTGCTGTCTAGCAATGGCATCTGGCAGCTAACTGGTGGAGGATTATGGGAGCTAGGCAGCTGAGCAGATGGGAGGAGGCTAGACGAGGATGTAGGTGGAATGGGACGACCTGGGAAAGAGGACAGAGGGGTCAAAGGTCAGCAATGAGTGTCATGAGAGCATCCAGAGAAAGTTACATTGAAACCACCTCACCACATAAATATCCAAAAAGTAAAAAAAGAAAGAAAGAAATGCTCTGGATGAATTTTTTTTTCAAGTGGTTTGATGTTTCTCCAAATGTCCAAATTCATACTGCAGGTAGCTGTGTGTCTCGCAAAATGGGCATGCGTGGAAATATCCATCTAGACGGCTGAAATGCAACCAGTCAGGAAAACATCCATTTCCTTCTATCTTCCCTGCCACAGTCCTACTATAATTCCGCATCATCTCTCCCTGGACCATCTTCTTGCTGGTCTGTCTGCTTCCCCTCTTGCCAGACACCCACCTACTCTCCACCGTCCCCATCCATTTTCCACAGCAGCCAGAATAATATCTTCAAGACAGAAATCAGGTCTCATCACTCTCCTGCTTGGCACCCTCCAACGGTTTCCCGCTACATGTGGAAAGAAACTGAAACGTCTTACGATGACTCCTTATGACCATGTTCTGCGTCCTCTGACACCAACTGCCTCTCCTCACTGCCCCAACAGTGGCCTTACCACTCTCCACTCAGCCCCGTGTTCCCCAGCCAACGTGGCTGTCTCTCCCTCTCTTGCTTCAGCATGAAACACCCTTCTGTCTTTTGAGTCTTTCTGCTTCCCATTTCCTCTGTGGAATGTTCTCCGCACCCACTGGCTCGCTGATACTCACAAGCCTGCCCCTTCTCTTGAAACTTTTCCTGTTTGCCTTTTTCCAAGTTTCTCGCCCATGTATTCTACCCTTTTAGCCTGTGTACAGTCCTTACTACGATCTGAAGGTGGACATCTGTCTACATTAATCCCCCCTGTGCCCCCAATTTTCCCGAGGAACAGCACCTGTTGAGTGAATGAGCAAATGAACTAGACTCTAACCAAATTAATTCATTTAGGGTAGAAGTAGAAAGGGCCACATATGTGCATCCTAAAGAAATGGCCAATCCCCCCATTCTCCTGACCACCATTTTGTTTTCATTTTTGTCCTGTTTTGCGGATCATGGGGAATTCCTACAAAGCACAGCTGCTCTGTGCCACGAGGAGGAACAGCCAGCCTGGCAGGTGGTGGGCAGTAACTTGGAGCTGCCCTTGATTCAAAAAGTTCTCCTTCTACACAGAAGGCTGCTGCAACCTCTCTTTCACATGGCGGGGAGCTCCTGGAAGCCATGCTGCTCAGTGAAGATAATTGCTGTGTGTACTTTCACCTGATTCATCCTTATGTGTTGGGGTCCTTGAGATTGCTTGCCTGCTGGTATGTTCATTTGGGAAGCTCAGAAAAATGAGCCAAGAGTAGCAGCCCACGGGATATGCCCAAAGAGCTGGAGGTGTGGAAAGAAGGGTAAGGTGTTGAGAAAGCAAACTCAAGAATCTGGTTAGAGTTTCAACTCAGGCAGGACGTGTCAGAGTCAGAAGAAATGTGTTTTCCTGCTTTTCAATGTCCTCTATATGCAAATACGTTTTCAGGCACCCAGATGGATGCTATTTCTTGTTGCCACTTTTATACCTGTCTTTCCTGATCTATACCTCGGTGCATTAAATGTTATGGATTGATCAATTTACTTCAGTAAAATGGGAGTGCCTCTTACGTATACCCTGCTGGACCTTGAGATACAAAAATGAGCAAGACATCATTGGTGCCCTCAGAGAGCTCGCAGTCAAGTGGGGGAGGCAGACAGGTTAAGTACTTCATTTCAGTAGCAGGTAATAAAGAGGACAGTGGCATGTGGACACACGGTGCTGTGGAGGCAGAAAGAAGGACACATGGTCTAGCCCAGCCAGGCAGAGGTAAAGGTGGACAATGCAACAAAGATGCCTGGGGAAGTTGACGCCTGAGCAGTTTTTGAGAGAAAAGGAGATGGACTTCTGGTAAGAGGAAACTCGCCAGACAATAGGACAGAGCCACTAAGCACTAGTCTGTTACTTTTTGGAGAGTGGGAGTTTTGGAAAGAGACAGGGAATAAGAGACTCCTACGGCTCAAGTGTTCGGGGCTCCTGTCCAGTAACACAACTGAAGCATGATCCCTGAAATAGACCAATGGATAAATGGAATTTGGCTTGAAACATTCAACTTATATCTTAACAGTTTGGGAGCCATGTAAGGCACGATGTTTTTGCCAAACGCTCCAGCAAAAGTAGCTTGAACGCGTCAGAGCTTCATCAGAATCGGGGCTCACACTTAATCCATATTTCTCCCATAACTCTCCCTCTACGAACTGTCATCACGGTTACAATTTTAACGGCTCTTGAATTTGGGCAATGACTATCTGTCACTTTATGTATAATATCTCTACAAGGTTAGAATTATTATAATCCCCATTTTGTAAATGAGGACACTGAGGCACAGGGCAGTAAAATTGCCTGGTTAGCAAGTGACCAGGGCCAGGAGTCACGCTCAGGTTTGTGGGTTCCAAAATCTACCCTCTCACCAGTCCTCGCGGGTTTGCCCTAACAGCATGACGGGGGTGGGGGAAGAGGAAGACATACAAGGAGAGGGACGGGCTGATTTAGCCATCATGTTTCCAGTTTCTCATCTCTCAGTCCCAAGGCACTCTCAAGATTTCAAGTAAGAAACATTTCTTTGAATAAATGGTGATTTATAGCAGCTCTCATCTGGCAGAGTTCAAAGCTTTTCTTGTAATTTTGTTATGAAGTTCAAAGGGGCTCCTTCACAGCAGTGTTACCCTGTTCTTCAAGGCCCCCGAATGTAGAGATGTCCTGACAAGGGCCCTGGGAAGTCTGTGTTGATGTCCACTTAGCAGCAAGGCTCTGGTAGGAACAGATTCTAACTCACAATCAATAGGCTTTAATGTTTGTATTATGGAGGCCTATCTGGAAATGTATGTTGAAGAATAAGAATGGCTGGAAGCCAGTTTTTAAATTCCTTTGAGTGACTGAGGTGGAACTGAAGTTCAAGTGCAATTTTCCAGGAGTCTGATATGATAGTTGCTGTGAAATCACTCTTTACATGAACTTTTTGAAATTTTCTTCAGCACGAATTCATTTCATAGAGCACAGACAGAACTGCTTTTTAATTCATACAAATACAGACAATGGAAGAGCAGGCGTACCATAAGGAAAGCGCTGGGGTTACTTCAGTGTACTGAAATATATGTCGCAGGATTGTCTGAGTCCTGTGATTCCCCTGGTCTCTTGAAATCCAAGCTTTGGGAGCTCCTTCAGCTCCTCGAGGGTCCCTACTGTTACTTGGGAATTTTCTCAGTCCCTAGATCTGCCCTCCAATCAAATTGTATGCTGCTCTCTGTTTGCTATGTCATTTGCTAATTTGGTTCACTTATGCTACATTTTTCCCCCGACTATTCCAACTGACAGAGACCATCTGTACAGACACAAACAGGTTCCAGAGTACAGGGGGAAAAGCTGGAACTTATACAGGCTCACTTTATAGACCATGATTTCTTACTAAAACACCTGGTGTGGGATGGGCATGTAACCAGGGGTTCTGCACTTACCTGCTTCCTACTTTATGCACTACAGAGGCTCCCTGACCCCCAAACTATTTTTGAAGTTCCACTTTGAATGTGTTTAGAGTCCCCAGCAAATAAAGGGAAAACCAGTTTTAATTAATCTGTTAAAAAAGCAAGAGGAAACATGCAAAGGCAGCAATATGTCATTCATTAAACTCATATGGTCTTGTGTATGTGTGGGTGTGTATGTGTGGGTCTTTTCCAAGATCCCCATGTAAATCAAAGTCTAACTAATTATCTGTGTGACTGGGTTCCCCCACAACCTTGAAAATGGAGACTAATTTAGATTTTACTAATTTATCTTTTTCCGAATGAGTAAGATTTGGGGATATTTCAGCTCATGAAATATTTCTGATTAAAAGACTTACAGCTGGACAAAGCAGTTCCCTAGCTAACTCTGATAGATGGGTAGCGGCTGTTTGGAAAACTGTATAGAGAAGGATTCTGGGGTGCTCTGGGTTCAGTGGAGCACGCTATGATCAGTTAGGAAAATCACAGACCAGGAGTGGGGGCAAGGCAGCAGAGGCCAAGGTCTTATTTGCCAGTCCTGCTCCCAGCCTTCATTCGTCAACAGTTTCAGCCATACCAACAAACTTCACTCTACACCATCTGTGGTTGAAGTCACATTGTTCTAATTTCCATTGTCTCAATTACAGCCCCATCTATCTCCTTAATCTGATCTGGATTCAACTCTAGTTCTCTCAGAATGGGCCATAATCTCCTTCCCATCCCCGAAGCATTAATGTTAGCTATGAAGTTGCTGCTCTGCCCAAATCTCGGTAATACATTCACTAATTTATGATAGGGAGCCGGCTCACAGATCAATGCCCAAACTTAACTTAAAACAACTGGTTCCTATTTCATTCAAAAGATTAATGGCGAGCAGATATTAAAATGTACAATGAGAAATGTAGACAATGCATAATTGATCTAGGTAGTCACAGGGTGTCAGGATTTTTGGTGGAGGAGAGAGATACGTTCAGTAGATGGTAAAATGCAAACCAAAAACAAACAAACAAACAAAAAACCCCAAACCCACCAAAACACCAACAACCCAGTACCAGGAATTATGAAATCCAAAATAATAATTTCAATGACCATATTATTGCTTATAAATGAGATCTTGCTTTGTGCTCAAAACCGAGCAAAAATTTTATGTATACTTTGCTCTTTGAGTACCCACAACTCTTTTTCTGAACAAAGTATTATTACCATCCCCATTTACAGATGAAGAAACTGAAGGTTGGTTGGGCTAACTTTCCTATCACTTCACCGGTAGCAAGCAGCAGAACTGGCTGGATTTGAATTCAGGAATTCTGACTCCAAAACTAAGCCTTGAATGGTTCATTCTATGATTTTTCACATCAGACAAGAATGATTGCTAAAAAATGATTGAGATGTAAAGCCCAATCCCATGGGTCTCCTTCTGGAATGTACCACTGAGGTCATCTTAGGGGAGGTAGTTAACCAGGGGAAGAATCAAAGGCTCCTCCTAGAAACAGACATAGTGAAAACTCCTCTCAAACAAGTGATTTGTGAGGAGAGAAAGCAATTCTCAAACCAGAAACTGGAATTCCTCTGTGGCTTTGTAAGTTCAAGAATTTAATAAAAATAGCTTTTGTGGAGATGCCTGGGTAGTTCTATTGGTTAAATGGCCAACTCTTGATTTCAGCTCAGGGAGTGATCTTGGGGCTGTGAGTCCGAGCCCCGTGTCAGGTTTCACGATGGGTGTAGAACTTGCTTAAGATACTCTCTCTCCTTCTGCCGCTTCCCACCTTACACTCTCCTTCTCTCTCTCTCTCAAAACTAAAAAATTAAAAAAAAAAAAAAGCTTTTGTGTTAAAGTTGAGTATTGCAAAATAACAGTATTAATGCAGGCAAAACCATTGGTTAGCGAATTCAAACAATTGTCCTAATGATATTCCCCAATACTTTATTCAGATATCTGACTAACCATTTTCCTCCCCAGATGCTTGGGGTTTGTGAAGCCCCTATTTTTGATGGGGTTAAAAAAACAAGGTGCCCTGCAATAGTGGTGGGGGAGGGATGAGATAGCTGGGTGATGGACGTTGGGGAGGGTATGTGCTATGGGGAGTGCTGTAAAGTGTGTAAGACTGATGAATCACAGACCTGCACTCCTGAAACAGAGGATACATTATATGTTAATAAAAAAACCAAGGTACCTATCTGTGTAAATAGAAATAATGTCAATATCTGAGATATTACCATCCTTTTGCTTGTAATCAATGAATTTTTTTAGAAATAGGGGCCGACTTGCTTTTGAGTTCAACGAGAACCTTCTTCAGGAAATGCATCCAATTTTTGAAGTGTTCTATACATGGGTTTGTGGAAGGCTGTGTGGCAGAACATTTTTCAAGGTAGGATGGGCTTTGGTGGAGCACTGGGGCATGGCAGCCAAGGTTACTGCCACAAAAGGAACAAGGTACCCTGAAAATTTAGCTGGATTCCCCGCCTCCAGCTGAAGGGACAGGGATGAGGTCACTGTACATCTGTTCAGCTTATATTTTGTGCTAAGAATCTGGCTGAGGGATTTTATTTCTGCCCCTTCCATAACTCTCGCAACACTGTCCAGAGACTCAGGGATGTGAGTCACATACCCAAGGGTCAGAACCAAGATGGGCACTCTGGTCTGTGAACTGCCAACACTACCATGGGCTGTTCCTAAGCTTGGAGTTGCCCCCGACTGAAATCCACCTGTTAATCTGCCCCCCTCACCCAATTCATCCCATTCTTAATTTTTGCCCTGCCCCAGTTGAAACCCTGTACTCCAACGGATGCGATCACCTGTCTTTTACCAATGCTTGTCTCTGCCCTCATGTGTGTGGTATTTCTCTGCTCTCTGCCACCCAACCCTAACCTCTTGGCCTAATTGTTTCTGTCCCGCAAAGCCCCAGTGAGGAGCAGAGAGGCACAGACTTTGAAGCCGGGCTGACGGAGCTCTGCTGCTTGCTGTGTGAGTCTGAAGGCCCTTCTTCACTCTTCTGGGCCTGTCTGCTCCTAACAACGCTGACTTCCCATGTTGTTGTAAATGCTGGAGCGAATATGTATAAGGTCTCTTGGAATTGTGTTTGGCACATGGTAGGTGCAAGGGCCTGGATGGAGCTAGTGGGACTCACAGCTTATTGTTTCTGTCTCATTCGCAAGCACCTGCTGTGTGTACCTGGCGGGGCTGTAGTTAGGGAGGCTCTGAGGCTCTGGGACATGCTGAGCTTGGAACTGGGCAGCTGTCCAACCACTCAAGGGGGGAGGCTGCCTGAGCAGTGAGTCAGCAGGGAGGCAAGCGGAAATGTGATAAGAAGGGGGAGACATCCCTGATGGCATCAGTGGGGTAGCTGGAACCAGCCAGGCCTGAAACATAAGCCAGTAAGCTTTTCAATATATGAACTAATTTATTCTCCATCCTACCTCCATTTTGTTGTTATTGTTTTGTTCTTTAAGCCAGCTTGGGTTGATTTTTGTCACTTAGAACCAAATGCAGTCTAAGACTTATCATCAAGCCCAAGTGAGAAAATGACTTGGCCAGTGCCACACGATTATTTAGTAGAACGGAAAACGGATTCCAGATTTTCTGTCTCCAGTATTATAAGAATTTCATGTTCTGTACGCTGATTCCCTTCCTTTTAAATCATGAGAAATCAAGCATGTGGTGTCCCGGAGAAACCACTTACGGTGGAAGGTATCTAGATTTATAAGACTACGGTGGGCGCTAGAGAGGAGAGGAGAGATACAGGCAGGGAGCTGACTACTGGGCACCCATCCGGCATGTGCTACAGCAGCTGTTTGCCCTCAGCACTGGGGGAAACTCAGATCACCATCTAGCTGACCCTGGGCCTTACATACACCACACTGATCTTGGGGTAGGGTGAGAGGTATTCAATTTCTTATCTACGTCTTACATTTTTTAAAAAGATTTTATTTATTTACTTGACAGACAGAGATCACAAGAAGGCAGAGAGGCAGGCAGAGAGAGAGAGGAGGAAGCAGGCTCCCCGCCGAGCAGAGAGCCCGATGCGGAACTCGATCCCAGGACTCTGGGATCATGACCTGAGCCAAAGGCAGAGGCTTTAACCCACTGAGCCACCCAGGCGCCCCTACATCTTACATTTTTAAAAAAGAACAGAGACGGTAGTTTCAATTATAATCATAGAATGCAAAAAGACAATGAATATAGCATCTTAAAATGAAAATACACGCATATGTACATTCATATCTTGTACTGTTATCACATCATACATATTCCCCGCAGCCTCCTTATATTTAGTGCTGATGTTAGGTTGGATCAGTCATTCTTAACAGGTGACAATTTTGCTCCCCAGGGGACACTCAGCAATGTCTAGTAACATTGTGATTGTCACAGTTTGTTGGGGAGGGGGAAGAGGGTGCTACTGGCCTGTAGGGGGTAGAGACCAGAGACAGTGCTAGACATCTTACAATGCAGAGAATAGTTTTCCACAACAGAGAATTTCCAGGCCCAAATGTCAGCAGGCTGAGGTCGAGCAACCCTGGGTCTGCTGGAGTGACGGCTTTAGATTAGCATATTTTATGATACATGGC
Source organism: Mellivora capensis (assembly GCA_004024625.1). NCBI lineage: Eukaryota > Metazoa > Chordata > Mammalia > Carnivora > Mustelidae > Mellivora > Mellivora capensis. Next base: position 183,445 of record PISX010000177.1, read on the forward strand.
CCATCTTTAAGCTCTTTTTTTCAATTGATAAGAATTGGACAGATACTAGAAGTGAAAATTTTGATTCCGTCAGCTCCTTCCCCCACCCAAGAAAAGTTCAAGCAAATAAGCTTCCACCGTCATTGGGAAATTTCTGTTAGAGGGCAGGAAAATTTCCTCAGGCGGAGTCTAAGTCATCACTGAGGGAAGTTACAACACGCCTTTCTGTGGAGCTAGGCGAGACCTGTTTGTCGAGAGATGGTCGGGCTGTCTTCACAGAGGCAAGAGAGCCAGAGGAGAATGTTCCGACTCAGTTGTAGCTTACCGAACCTCACCTGAGGAATTTTCATGAGGACCCATCGTGTCTTGTCAATGAGGCGGTATCAACCTAACTCGTTCCATATCACCTGCTTTGAAGTTTTTATTTTTACAGAAGACCTAATTGCCCTCTTCACTCACACTTCACTGAACTCAGTAAAGCCCAGCTAAGCATTTCCTGGAAACAGAGTGTTTTCAGATGGCCCTGACAAAGCCATCCCAATGGCCCACAGCTATTATACATGATTTTATTGGAAGAGTGGAAGCTGCTGGCCTCGTCGCAGGGAGAAGGCCTCTCTCAGGAGCGCTAGCGTGAACTGCCCTCCCAGTGTGGGGCCCCATGCTTGTGGGTGTTGTCAGTACATCTAGCAACTTACATGTTTACATGTCACATCTTCCTGAAAGCATTGCACTGTGGAAGGTGTCAAATATAGATCAGGCTAGAGATGGAGGGTAGAGTTTATTTTTTGAACTAATATGATTCCTATAATTTTCTAATGCCAGCCCTTTCGTATGCATGAGGTGAAATGCAGTGAATCTGTGTAGCTTCCCTTTTCGAGGACACAAATCCACTGTACCTGCCGTGACATGACTGTCCACCAAAACGTGACGAACCCTCAAATACCTTCTGACCAGAAATTCCCAGTTGCTTGATATATACACCCGAATTACATCACCCAAGTCCTTTAAGATGACATGCCACTGTTATTCTGGTGACGTGTGGGTGCCTAGATCAGTGCTGTCCAAGAGAATTTTCTGTGATGGGTGGCATGATCTATGTCTACCGTGTTTAATATATGTAGCTATTGAGCCTGGAATGTAGAACTGAATTTCCAATGAATTTAGGTCTAGGTAGCCACAGCCATATATGGCTAGTGGCCACCGCATTGGGCAGTACAGTCTAGGTTATGGCTCTAGCTTCCCAGTTATTCCTATCCTCTACTCCCATGTGTCTCCCCTCAAAGAGCCAACATATTTTTGAATGTGCAAATTTGCTCACATCGTGCTTCTTCTCTCAAGTTTCACAAGACAACCCACTGCCTACATAATAAGGTTCCAATTCTTGTATGGCAATCATCTCTTGCCAGACCTCCCCATTCCCTATACTCCAACCACATCAAAGCTACTATACTACTGAATATCTATCTTGCCCTCCTCACATCCTTCCCTGTGCATGGTAGGTATTCCCTTTTCATAGGCATCACCTTCCTCCTGAACTCCTCCTTAAAGACTCAGCTCAAAAATAACCTTTTTGTAAGTCTTTCCAGATCACCCTACCCAGAGATACCCAGAACAAACTTTTATCATTGTACAGTTGACCCTTGAGGAGCTGACACTGCACACGGTCAAAAATCCACATTTTGGGGGCGGGGGTGGGGGAGGTGGACAGAGGGAGAGGGAGAGAGAGAATCTTAAGCAGGCTCCATGCTGGGAATGGAGACTGATGTGGGGCTCAATCTCAAAACCCGGAGATCACGCCCTGACCTGAGACCAAAAGTTAGAAGCTTAACCGATTGAGCCACGCAGGCACCTCAGAAATTCACAAATAACTTTTGACTTAATGACTTATAACTTAATTAATAATAGCCTACTGTGGACCAGAAGCCTTACCAATAATATAAGCAGTCAATTACACATATCTTGTATATGTATTACACACTACGTCCTTACAATAAAGTAAGCTACAGAAAAAAATGTTAAGAAAATCAAAAGAGAAAACACATTTACAGTACTGAACTGTATTTTTTGAAAACAATCTGTGCATAATTGGACCTGTGCAGTTCAAATCCTTGTGGCTGGAGCGTACACTGCCCTTGTAATATGTTAGCCTATTTGTCTAAATGCCTGGCTCACTCATGAGACTGTGAGTGACTGGGGAGAAAGTGTGGATTATATACCTTTGTATCCTAGCACCCAGACCAGAGCTTGAATGCAATAAAGTAGCAGTATGATGGGTTGATTACAACAGTTCACTCCACAAATACTTATTAAATATATACCAAATGCACATGGCGTTGGTTTCAGTACGGGAGGTTTTGTCTGCTGCTCTTGGGTATCAGGTCTCTCTCAATGTGTAACTATTTTGTTGAAAAGAAGGGATTCTGATTTTAAATGTATGTTTTCCTCTTTTAATCAAGTGGCTAGAGTATTAGGTTATGACTTCAGCTGATGCTCAAGTGAAGACTTAGCAGTCTGTGACATACATGGAGGAAAAACTTACTGTTAGATTTATTCAGAATCAATATGTCAGTCTCAAAGGTACACCTCTCTAGAGAATTTTCCAGAGTGGTGGTGTGCCTGTATTTTTTGGTCAGCCGTTGAGCTTAGAACCTAATCCCTATGTAAGATTTGACCCCACTCTAACCATAAAGCTTCCCACCTAGGGAACGGATGGGGAGATGCGACCCAACATTACCTAAGAACACAAGGTCAGAATGCTGAACTGTGTGGACGCTACAGTCCCTTACGGAGTTGTCTGTCTGAGCTGAATAACATGCAGAAGATATGTTGGATGATTCCTTTGCCTACCTGGAATCTACACTACACTCTCGAAAGAGCTTAGATAAGGGTGGGGAAGTTGTTACAGAAAGATTTAAAGAAACTGTATGTTCATGCTAAAATTTAATTTTCAAAGGGCCTTGGAAAACCTCCCCCATGACACATGGAATCTAGCTTAGTTTTATGTTCATTTGTCGGGTTCATGGTATATGGAAATAACGAGATCCACTCACTAAGATTTACTGAGTTCTCGTGTGCTAGGCATTACTTCTAAGCCCTTTACATGTATTATTCTATTTAATCTTCTAACAACTCTTCGAGATAGGTAATATTAACCTCACTTGAAAGAGGTAAGACTGAATTAAGAGGAGATAGGCTGGCTGGGAGGAAGAATTTGAGTCCAGGCATTCTGGCTCTAAAGATCGTATCACAAGCACAGAAAATGACAACGGACTTGAACTTTTATAATGATGAAGTACCAGTTACTGATGACAATATGGTTGGCACGGGAACCCCACCGAAGTTCAAGTCTTGCCTCTGCCACAAATCTGCTGGGGAACTTGAAGCAAGTCACTTAACTCTTCCGTGCTCGAATGTTTGATAAGCAGAATGTGTATAAATAGAATCGCAGATTATTATAAACATTAAATGACGCATTACATAAATGTTCTGAAGTAAAGGGTAAGTATTATCTCCATCTATTAGAAGGGTATGCGGTTGTTGTCCTAGTTCCCCTCCAGGACATTTTGAGAATTAAATAAGAACATGTACGAACATAACATTGCAAATGGTGAAGTGTTCTGCAAACGGTAATTGGGGCTTTTTTCCCCCATTATTGGAAGATTTCCTTTTCAGAGGCTTTGTCTGCACAGAGCAAGCAGTTTTCTAATGCAAGTCTGTGTTCTGCTATGTGCCTAAGAGACCACGAAGATAAAACATGGGCTCTATGAAGCGGATACTTGGACCATTTTATCTCTCTGTTGCCTACGCTCACAGGACCCCACCCATTGGGGTGGGTCCTTGATTGGTCCTTGATAAGATGCTACAGAAGAGATATAGGGGGAGTCTGACCACGAAAAACCAACAGGAAGACTGAAAAGCTCCCCATCAAAGATATAGAAGTGTTTTGAAACCAGGACGGACAATGTAAACTAGACTGGCACTAGGTCTAGCTTTTTAGGCCATGAATGTCATACACATTAGTTCATTCCTTCTCTGAACAGTCATTTGAAAGTCATTGCCTTGTATTGAACAACAACAAAAATCCCTACTAGCCATATAGTTGGAGCACTAGAGCTAAGAATCCAGGGCTCCTTATTGTGAATACTAGATGCTAGCTACATGTGTGACTTAGAGCAAACTGCTTACCCTCACCAGGCCTCGGTTAGCATATGCAATGTTACTGCACTAACACATAACATCACCTAGTGCTTTTAAGAAATGTGATGATGTAGTTTCACGTCCTTTCCTATGCATGAAGGTATTCTCTTCTCCCTGACAATCTCAACTTCTTCTGACCATCTCCTTAAAAGTGGTCAGGCTTTTGGGTCTTTCCTGATCACCCCATCCACTGGTACCCAGGACACACTTCTATTGTTGTCCTAGTAATATGTCAGCCACATCAAACCCACACTGAGTCTGTATTCCAGTGGAAGAGACTAGTGTTCACTAAAATTTTTTGAGCATTCACAATGTTCTAGGTGGTATGCTTAGCACATTTCTTGATTTGCAATTTATGTAATCCTTCCAATAATACTGGAAAGTACTATTATTATCCCCATTTTACAGATGAGGAAACTGAGGCTCATAGAGATCAAGGGATTTGGCCACGGTCACACAGCAAGTAATAGACAAAGTCAAGATACTAATTCAGATCTCTATGATTACACACACATAGTTATTGCAACATTAGAGATGTCAAAAACAGAAGGGTGGGTGATTCTAGCTAGGATAAGCTGGCAAGGCAGATTAGAAATAGCAATGTGGGATAACACAACAATCAGTAGGGAGCTCTCCTTTAGCTCTAAAAAGTCCACAATTTCAAAATATCTTTCTGCCTGCATAGCAAGTATGGAGATCAATAATTGGGTCAAGACCACAGGTGAGGTAGTATCCTAGCAGGAATTCACATTCTGACTCAGACTTTCCCCATCTTCTCCAAGCCTGGCTTCCTTTCTTCATGAAGGTCAGAATAAATCTTCAAATTTATCTCTTCAGTCCCTGCAAAGGCAGCGTTTACATGGGACTGATCTCTGAAGGCTCACTTAGTACAACGTTCAGGGAAAACTATACATTAATACAGACAGCTGGAGACATGAAAAAAAGGGGGGGGCTTAGAGGGAGCAATATGCTTCCTCTTGGAAGCATTAAGGGAGAAAAGAAGGAGAATTAACCCCACCACTGGGAGCATGATCATCTTGCCTACCAAGTACACCAGCCTCTTAGCTACTCAGCCTCAGGACTGGGTGCAGAGTGACAGATTTGGGTCCGAAATAGTACAGTGCTGTGCTGGGGCTGAAAAGATGTGGAAGAAGAGAGGTTTCAAGAGTTTCCTCAAAGCCCAGGCAGCCCAGGGGCCAGTCAGATGAAAAGGGTGTATTAGTTCAGCTCATGAGAAGCTGTTTTGTGTGTTTGCACGTGTCCACATGCGTACACACACCCTTTCTTAAATTGACTAGAGTCAGCAAAATTAATACGCACCCACAGGGCCCTATTGGCGAAGTCTCTATTTTTATAAATAATGCCTTTCTCGCCTTTTACAAGCCTGTTTGAAGACCTGCAGTGCATCCTGGCTACAATTCAAAGCCCATCTAATGAAAGCACCTCCACTGTCAGCAATGTTAATGTCACTTTAAAGAGTGTGAAATGTTGCTAAATGTGTCAGGAAACAATTAGATAACATAAGAGGCATGTTTTCTCAGTGCACAGAGAAATATATTATGCAGGCGGGAGATAAACGCAAAGTTTTCTGAGCTCCAGCACATTCAGCACTCTCCCTCCCTCTCTCTTTTTAATCCAACAGAGAAATTGTTTGGCAAGAGTAAGCCCTGTTTCAAATACTTGGAGAAGGGAGAAAGGCCTGCTTTGCCTCTGACTGCTGTCGCTTGAGCCCTGTGCTATCAGGCTCAGTGAGATACAGTCTTCCACTCAAATTAAATGTGTGCCCTCCTAATTAGCATTATAAATATAGGTTTCTCTGAGCCAGAGTTGATAAAATTATAGTGTTGGGCTGGAAAGGAACCGGCAGCTCTCCCATGCCAACACAATGGCTGTAGCGTTCGTACTGTTAGAACAATACCCCCAGAGTCTGCCCCCATCTTCAGAGGTCAGTCTGGGGAAGGAAGGTAAATGCCAAGTGGGCTGACATTAGGACAGCAGCAGGGCCCAGATGCAATCTGTTCTTTGTATGTGTTGGTGTAGGGTTTGGCTCCTAAGCTCTGGGGAGAATGGTTCTTACTGCAAAGCTTCTTTGTAGAGTTTTGTCATCTCAGCCACTTGTGGGATTCTAGATGAGAACTGGAAACCACAGGCAAGAGTTGAAGATAATGGATTATCCTGAGTCTCTCTCCAGAACTGCTCTCCATGGTTCTGAAACATCACCACACACTAGGAACTGGTTTCTTTCTGCCCAAATTCCTGGGGGAAATTTAAATTAGGTGAGAGAATCCATGGAGAAGAGAAAAAACAAGAGAGTAAATAAAGAGAGACAAGGGCAGGGACTATGGAACGGGCATAGCCACTGAGTGATTGTCAGGGGGTAAAAGAAGGAAATGATTTGTTCTGACACTATTTCCGAATAATCATAGTTGCCAAGAAAGAAATCACTGCCGACCAGGGCTGAAATACTCAAAGACTTAAGGTAAGTGAAGAGTTTGCATGTTAGGTGATGCAATGATGTGCAATTTGGGACATGAACAAACAAGTCTGCATGGGCAACCAGCAAACCCCAGCATGGCGGAAGTGATGTGATTGAAGTTGACATATGCAAGAATTTTCAAGCTTTTTCTCTCCTTATGAAAACTTGCCACATTGCACAGATGAAAAAAACAAAGACAATTGTGGCTAATAGTTTCCATTTGTTTTACAAAATGTATAATTTTGCAATGTCAGTAAGGCTTAGAAGCTGTGAGTAGAGTTAACTTGCTTCTCATCCCCCTTGCTATTTTGCTATCTCTTGCTGCTCTTTTTTCCTGAGATTAGTAAAATTCGTAGAATAATCTGGACTAAAGTCAAAGAAAGCTTTGGCTAAAGATCATTGAATGCTAGCTATCTAAAGAATCTCAGATAATATCTGGACCAAGCATTTCACTCTACTGATGACAAAATTATGGCTCGGAGAGAGAAAGTGGCTTTTCCCACACTACACAGTGAATTAGTAATCTGAGTCGAAGCCTTTGTCCACTGAACTACACTCTTCTTAGTAATACTCAAGTTGAAGGACAAATAGAAGACCCAAAGTTCAGGTCTGGATAGAGAAAATCTGATTTCCCAGCCAACCATATTTATGGGCTATAATCCTACACATCTAATGCAAGATGCGTAAAACAGGTACCACCCCCAAATAAAGCCCAGCATATAATGTTACATTCCTCTTTTCCAAAGTATATTCTTTAGAACACTGAGTTTTCTCAGTACGTAAACATGTGTCCCAGGAAAGAAGGGTTTCATGACCAGTTTGTGCAAGATGAGATAGTAAGAGAAGCATAAGAAAGTGAGTTCCACTATAGTCTATGCTCTGGTGATCACATCTGAATTAGCTGATCTATTCCAGCCCAGGTGTACACTACCTTAGAGAACCATGTTGGGAAACTGGATTTACTCAAGGGCGGAAATTCAGACTGATGTTTGCACTAGATATCATCTAATAGGTTATAGGCCCGAAGGTCTTGAGCCTTGAGAAGAGTTAAGGAAAGTTTTAATAATCCTCAAATAATTGAGCCATGACCCATAGCAGAAGAAATGGACTTTTATGAATTGGCTCAAATGTCAGTTCCAGGAATGATAAAAGTTAACGGAGGCAGATTCAGGTCAGTATCTACTGCATTCATCTATGCCTATACAAAATATGTAGTAAATTTCACCTAGTATTGTGGTTCCTTAGGCTTGTGGTTTATCATTCTTCCTGGAGTGTCATCCACTCTTTCACTCATTCGGTGCAGGTTTATTGAATAACTACTATATTACCAGACTGTCTTTCAGGCTAGAACACTGCTCTAGGTGACTACTAAATCTGCACTATTAGTGTTGTTATTAATTTTTCCATCTCCCAGAGCACCTAACAAAGTACTTGCTCATAGAAAGTGTTTCATAAATATCCGATGACAAAAATGGCTAAGAGAGCAAAGGGCTTTCTAACACCAGTTGCTGAGTAACATCAGAACTGGTATCCTTGTCGGTAATAAGGTTCCCATCACAGAGATTATGCAAGTTCTTCCTGAGTAGCACCCATCGGCAAAACCAGAGAGACTGTTTTGGCATTCAGTGAGAGGAATGATTATAGGCCCTTCAAATTCAGCTCCAGCTCTAAATCCCTATAAATCTCTGAGCATTCTTGTCACTGTCCCTAGGAGTAAAGGAGACACAGGATCATTTCGAAGCTATCTCAAAAGTAAGCAGTCTACTCAGAGAATCTCCCTGCCCTAACAGAAGTCGGAAACGCATTTGTCTTCCTGCCTTCTGCATATCTGAAAAATTTTAGCTCCCAGCTGAAAAGTGAGACCCATATAGATTCATGCCTCCTTAGAGGAGTTAACTTTATTTAAAGGAAACATGTCACTGTGTTGAAGCTTAAGCTCAAATTAATTATAACAAGTGTAATATTTGGCCATCCTTAGTCTCATGTTTCAACATTCCTGCTTGATCAGTTTCCAGAACTCAATGAAAGCCTATAACCATTTGCAATGTAATAATACTTTTTACTTTTACGGCTGCTTTCATCTGTGGATCTCAAAGCATGGTCCAAACAGTAATTAACGTTCACCTGGGAGGTAAGTGTGCATTTGCTCTGCTCACTCGGCAAAGTGGGTGTAGGGTGGAGTGACTGCTCAATGTCCAGGCCAAAGTGAAAGGGCAGGCTCCTTCTTCCAGCCTAGTTTTCTCTACGATCTAGTAAATGAGTCACACTTGTTTAAGCACAGAGTTGGCATATGTACACTTAACTAAAATAGTTTCAGTCCAGAATAAGAGAAGTTGAAATAGGTGATTATGTGGAAGCTAAAAGGACTAGTGGGGAGATCTCATGCGAGTTCCTACATTAACCATCATAAAAAGCAATTCTTAAACTCTGCCTTCTCCCCTTTCTTCCTCCCTCCATTCTTCCGTTTATTGAACACACAGTCTTTGAGTGTCTAATACAGGGACTGTTCTAGGGCTGGGACTATGAAGTGAAAAATTATAATCTTTGCCTTCATGGGGCTTATATTCTGGTGGGGAGGAGAGGAAAACCAATTTAAAAAAATGGCAAAAACGAACAACTAATAAATGTATTTAAAGACACATATCCAAACATACATATGTAAGTATGCAAGCATATATGGGCCGTAGGGGAAAAGAGAAAAAGGTAAGGAGAATAGGGACTGGCAGGGTGGGGTTCGAGAGGTGTATGCCACTCAATGCCATGTCATCAGGAAAGACCTTCCTAGCAAGGCAAAATTTGAACAGGGACCCGAAGGAGCGAGAGAGGGACCTATGCTGGTATCTGGGGAGTGGGGGGGGGAGCACATTGTAGACACAAGGAATAGCATGAACACAGGCTGTGGGCTGACAGCATGCCTGATGCATTTCAGGAACTTCAGGTATACCAAGCCAGTCAGAGAGCCTGCACTGCGATGAGAGATGGGGAAGAGGGAGATCTTAGGGGTCACTGTGAGGTCTTTGGCTTCCACTCCGAGTGAGATGGAAGGCTGCTACAGAGTTCTTGGGAAGGAGTGACATGTCTGATGTTTGTTATAATGGAATCACTTGAGCTGCTGTGTTAAAAAGATCCCAAGGAAGGTAAGGGCAGAAGCAGGGAGACCCATTAGAAGGTGACTGCAATAATCCACGTCAAAGATTATTGGGGCTTGGACCGGAGAGGCAGTGGTAGCAACAAAGGTGAAAAAGATCAGAACCTGGATGCATTTTGAAGGCCAAGCTAACATGTTTCACTGATGGACTAATGAGGGTGTGACAGCAAGAGAGAAGTTAGTAATAACTCAGTTTAGGGCCTGAATAAACATGGTGACATAGGCATGAGTTATCCCACATTTAGGCTATGCACTTGTTTTAGCACATGGTATCAGATGAAAGACAAAACTGGATAAAAAACTATTAGAAAAAAAAAATGTTTGCAAGTGATGCTAACTGTTGCCTAGAAGACCCTTCCTAGAGAGATAGGCAAATCATGATTTCATTCACAACTTTACCAAAAAATATCCCCCAGGAAGAAAAAGTTAAAAAAGGGCTTCTAGATAATCTGGAACAGAAAGAACTGACAAAGCTTGACACCCATCTTTTATTTGACTTAAGGACACCTAATAAAATCCAAGCTGAGAGAGTTGAACTTTCATCGTTGTTTGGGTAAGACAATGTTATACATACACAGAGTTAAAATTTCTCAACATATTCAGGGATAGGAATGGTCCAGAAAATAAGCCATTTTCCCCTGCAAACTCATATTCACATGTGGTACAGAGTAGTAAATTAATTTTGGTCCTGTTCTCCGATTTCTCCTTTAGCTTGACCTGATTTTCTTGCAAGCCTCAGGCACAGTTAATTTGTAGGGAGGGGTGCGTGTATATATTAGAGAATATGTATTTGTGTGTGTGTGTGAGTAGATGGGGATCTCTGCTGAAATATTAATAGAGCGACTTTTTATTATTATTTATAGGAGAACTATAACTTCAGGGCTTTTAAAATAAAAGGAAATGGAAGATAGGTGATGTGAAATTATTTTTTAGTGCTCATACCCTTTGGTTGATATATAAATAATACAAATGAAATGGTAAACAGCATTAAGGGTACAATTATTAAGTAGAAATGTAGATTCACAACAGTCCAAAGTTCCCAGTTATCATGATAGGGAAGCGGCTATTTGTGAAAAGGTCTGGAAGGTTGTCTTTTTTTTTTTTTTTGTCTTATTTGAATTTTACTGCAGTTGAATCATTTTATTACAGAACTAGAAGATGAATTTCTATCTATAAAGTTGAAAAACTAAAGCTTAGATAGAAATTGGCCACAAATACACAATTGCAATCTGCACAGAGTAAGTGGAAAGCAAATTGTGACAGTCTACGGAATGAAACAGTTGTTTAATTGGTTTTGAGTGACCCACTATTCTAGATTGGAGCGCAGTATTAATGGTGGAGAAACCCCTTCAGACCTTTCCAGGAAAATATGCCAAATCCTGTAAAGGCAGGCAAACGTTTTCCTTACCACAGCAACAAAGGAAATATCACCGCAAAATCACACTGGAACCCTCAACTTAAAACTATGTTATGAGTGAAATTTCCTCTTCTCAAATGGAGCCTCGATTAAAATGAATGTCTTAGCCCTGTAATCTCCCATAGGGTTATGGAACCTTATTTATTTAAATTGGTTGGCTGTCCCCTGAGAGTTCTACCAATGGAGTGATGCGAAAACTCATTAGTGCCATTTTATTTTTAAATTCCTTGGAACAGCCTCAAACAGAGCATGATCGCTTCCCGAAGGGCTCCCACTGTGGGGCATCATTTGCCCCGGGAACTGCACCAGTAAATCATAATGCCCATCACTCAAATGGAGGTTTCTATCTGCCCACTTTCCTATATCACTTTGTGGGTAACAAATCCAGTTCATAAGGACACCTGCTAGGAAAACAGGACTTACAGGCTGGGCACATGGGTTCCTTTTTGTCTAATCTTGCAAGTTCTAAAATGCTACGAGGAGGACCCGTGACTTGGAATTCCATGCTAAGGAGAAATGTAAAAGAGCCGATCATGCACATTTGCTTTCTAATCAGACTCATACTCAGCTCATACAGTAGAGGCACGAAAGCAAAGAAACACCAATTACCATTAAGCCCAGATGTAAAGAGATCAATGCATGGGCTAACAATTGGGTGCTGTCAAATGTTAAAACCGCTAAATTCTCGTCTTGTTAAATCATCTGATGGCCATTTCTTCTTTAGTTAAATAGGGATAAATAATAAAAAACAATTTACAACTAAAAGATGCTAGCGTTTTGCAGCTGCTGAATGTCTTTTGGGGAGATTAGATTCTATAATGAGGAGATATAACCATCATTTTATAAAAGCTGTTGCTGTCTTGGGAAAAACACCACTGAATACGATTAGAAAAAGCCTTTCCTTCATGAACCTATTACAGTCATGTGCTGATTGCTTGGCATATGCTTAATGATATCTCCATAGCTGAAAAACAATAATTTGTTACTGTAAATCTTGACATAATATAGTAAGTTCAACTATGTTCTTATTAGTTCTGTCTTTGACTCGAATGGTTTAAACTTGCAAAACCCTACAAAAGTTGAAAAGCACATCAACTACCCACATTTTTAACACAGATCTATCTATCTATCTATCTATCTATTTCCAGTAGCTTAATTAGAAGTTTTTCTCAAGCAATTTAAATATTATTTCAAACATCCCTGGCTGCTGGTTCTCCATTAAGGGTATCAAAGATACAGTAATGGGGGGATGGGAATTATGGAGTGGGCAAAATTCTGAGTGTCACACAATTAATATTAGGCAATAAACAGCTAACATTACTATCCTTTCCATTAAAAAAAAATCATAAAGTCAATTAAGAAAGTATCAATGGATTTAACCCTAACAGTCAGAGACATTTCCAAAAGAGATAGTAACACTTTGGTCTCTATTATTTCTTGCAGGAAAGAAATGAAGAGACGAGGAAGAAGCACGGCAGTTCTATTTCCTTCTTTTCCAACCCACCTTCCCTCCCAAGCATGCGAGCTGTAGGAATCTCCCCCTGTCCCCAGCAAAAACACCCAATCAAGTCTTGACTGGAAGACTTTTTTTTTTTTTCCCTGCTGCCGCTGCTTCCCACAAAAAACAGAAGTGTCCACTACAAAGCTTAAGTCCTAGAACATTTTTATTATTTATAGTCAAAATTCGACGCTTGAACTCTGGTATTATATCCAAGACCAAAATCAGAAGCCTTGCAGTAGGAACTTTTTATACCCTAAAACAAGTAGATGATAAAACATCCAGAAGGGAAACAGATGATAGGTTTTCTCACCTTATCAAATATTTCTGCAGTATTTGGCATTATGAGATCTTTGCTCAATATCATTGGTAACTAGGACAAATGTGGGTGTATATGTATGTACACCATCCTTTTAAAAATCAATGACTATACACACAAGCATTAAGCAGGTATCGTCTCATCTAAGACAAAGAACTCATACCAGGTCTCGGAATCATGGGTCAGAGAACTAAGATAAACTTGGGTCTCTCACAGACTTTATCCACCACTGCCCTCCACTTTCAGTAGATCTTCCCATTGATCAACAACATCCACCCTCGTGAAGCTTCCACTTACTGCAAACAACATAATTTCTAAGCTGTGAAATGGAGATTTCCACACACAGGCTGATACATTTCTCCATAAGTAGGTTTCAAGGTTTTGCTCTTTGCTGCTGGGTTCCATGGACAAATTTATCTCCTGGGATTAGGATAACAATTAGTGATCCATGCACTCTAACAGTGATAGTACTAGGTGGGAAAGATCACACACATTTGTGAATGAACACGAGAAAATTCAGGGTTGTAATTACTTAGCATTTTTTTTTCTTTTCATGTTTCTTTTTTTTTTTTTTTTTAATTTTTATTTTTTATAAACAAATTTTTATCCCCAGGGGTACATGTCTGTGAATCGCCAGGTTTATACACTTCACAGCACTAACCATAGCACATACCCTCCCCAATGTCCATTACCCCACCCACCTTTCCCGACCCCCTCCCCCCAGCAACCCTCAGTTTTGTGAGATTACTTAGCATTTTTAATGCCAAACCTCATCTATGTTATACCAATCTCCAAATCCAGCACTACAGACCTACTATTAATTCCCTGCAAACTAACCGGGCGTGCCTGAAGTCAGCCCTTGATGACTGGTTGAAGATCCGGGTTTCTTGCTTTCTCTTCATAGCCCAGGTCCCAGGTGCTTTGGAGATAAGTTCTGCCTCAAGTCTCACTAAAGTCTTACCTTTATGGCCTCCATCCTCCTGAGTAGCCCCCAGGATATAAACTACAAGTCTTTTCCTGAATCTTATTTATGGTTTTGCTTACTTTCAGAAGTTAGGCTACATTGTTGCTGGATTAAATGTGGGAGGAGGAAACAACTTTGTTTTAAATTTTCATCTCAGGAGAGAAGGTCTTCACAACACAGATTGTGACAGTCATCTAAATCCTAGTGAAACCCTCCTCCACAATGAAACTCTCCTGCCTACAGCTCCCACAGTTGGTGAGAATGAAGGTTACAAAGCAGAGTACTTCCTCCCTCTAGCTGACCTCATGGCCATCATCATAATTCAATTACAAACATACGTGATGGGCACAAGGCATCCATGCCCTAATCCATGGGACCTGGCTATGTTACCTTGTATGGTAAAAGGGACTTTGCAGATATAGTTAAGGATCTTGAATTGGAGAGACAAGAGAGAGACAGGAGGGTCAGAGTTCAAGGAGGAGATGTGACGACAGAAACAAAGGTCAAAAGATGTAAAGAAGGGGCCTCTACAAGTGGAAAAGGCAAGGAAACAGATTCCTACCTAGAGCCTCCAGGAGGAGGAATGCTGACCCACTGATACCTTGATTTTAGTCCATTCAGACTACTTTTGGACTTGTCACCTCTAGAAATACAAGATAATAAATCTCAGTTGTCTTAAATCACTAAATTGGTGGTAATTTGTTAGATTAGTAATAGGAAATGGACACAGTAAGCAACATGGTTTTAAGAAAGGTGTGCTCGAAGTGGTTCATCTTATCCAGTATCAAAACTACCCACCGCAGAGTGCTGGGAATAAGGTAAAAGTGGGACAAATGTCTGGCTTGCTCCCAAATTCTTTAGCCAGGAAACTTAGTTCTCTGAGAGCCATCAGATCAACAGTGAACAGAAATAACTCCATCACCGCCAGTTCTGGCAAAAAATCATCAGTTAGTGAATCAATTACCCAAGGAGGAAGCATGCCTAGATGCTATTCAGGAATGAGAATCCACGGAATCTTTAAGAGCCTGGGGATTACTGTCACATGGGAGAAATATACAAATCCATTCCCTGGTTCTTTTTTTTTTTTTTAAGATTATATTTATTCATTTGAGAGAGAAAGAGAGGCAGAGAGAGCACAAGCAGGGGGAGAGGCAGAGGGAGAAGCAGACTTCCTGCTGAGCTGGGAGCCTGATATAAGGCTCGATCCCAGGACCTGGAGATCATGACCTGAGCCGAAGGCAGACACTTCACAATTTGAGCCAGCCAGGTGCCCCCCATTCTCAGGTTCTAATGCTGCTCTCTAGAGCAGAGCCTGCCCAATGGCAGCCCACTGGTTTCATCTGGCAAACAGACGTATATATTTTGACCAAAGTAGTGGGTTTTTGTTTTCCTTTTAATTGAATTTTAATGACCTTTATTAAAACATATACTCTCCAATTTACCACAGTCTTCACCATTCCCTCTTACTGACCCCTGGCTATATCATTTATTCACATGACTTAACTGTCCTTATAGACACCTGAATTTTCAATTCAAGAGTAAAATCTGTGGTGGCTTGATTATTACACATTTGCCCTTTAACACTTTGGAGCAAGTTTTGTGATCGATCCAGCACTCATGACCTATTCAATCGCCTGTTGTGACCCACCTATCTTCTGCATGTTCCCAGTAATATCCACAGGTTCCACTGGTGGACATTCTCAGTGAAAAATTGAGTAAGGATACAAATAATAGTCTTAACATATTTGTAGAGAACACAGTGCTAGAATTAAATGCTTCTATTTTCAAGAAGAGAGTGAATGAAGATCCAAACACATCTGAATCATCCCAACTGAAATCTAAGAGGGTAAATGTGAAGTTCTGCATTTAGGATAAAAGAAGAAAAACCTACACAGGTACTAGCTAGGAAAATAGGATTCCGCAGAAGCACATATGAAAAAGGCTTTGGAGTTTTCTGTCAGAAGCTTTGGTATGAC
Organism: Mellivora capensis; assembly: GCA_004024625.1. Classification (NCBI taxonomy): domain Eukaryota; kingdom Metazoa; phylum Chordata; class Mammalia; order Carnivora; family Mustelidae; genus Mellivora; species Mellivora capensis. Next base: position 199,419 of record PISX010000177.1, read on the forward strand.
ACACTGATTGATGTGTTTGGCTCAAACAAATCACTAATAGAAGTCAAGGTTCTGATCAAGAGAAACCATACTGCAAGTCCTGCCGTAAGATAGTCAGAGCACACTCATGGAGGCAATAACCTTTCAAGATGGACATGTGTAAAGGGGAAGATATTCCTAAGAAAATTGGCAGGATGGTGTTGGGGGGGGGGGTAAATGTGAATTAGGTGAAGATCCGAAGAAAACGAAGATGCTTTGCTAAGAGAACCGGAGACGCACAGGGAGGGTCTGGTGTGCACAGGGACAGATTAGTCTGATCCTACAGGAGGATTTTGGCATTTATTTTCTTTGCAGAGGTGAGACTAGGGGCCAAGGAATAGAAGAGATAAGAGAAAGCATCTGACTAAATAGAAGGACATATTGTCTAATGATCTGACAAGTGTACAAGTGGGATGAGCTTTCTTGCGTGGGAGTAAGTTCACTGTGGGTAGAAGCATTCAAACAGTTACTAGGTGGCCCAAAAAGGGGATGGAAAGGAGAAAATCTGTGTGTGGATAAAATAGGATAAATGTCTTCTGTGTTCTATTACAAAAGCAAGATTCTCTGGTACCAGGGCCCTACTGTCCTTAAGATAACATGAACTGGGAATGTGATCCACTGGAGGCAGAGGGGGAGAGACCAAGTTCATTTATGTAGAGCAAAAGAGCCATTTAGGGACAATACAAAGAGGCTTTCTCCCCCAATAAATAAGTCTCCGGTGAACCTTAGGCTTGGGGTTGTGGTTCTTAAGCACGTCCCAGACTATTAATTTGTTCATCCAAGAGACCCAAAATATCCTACCATTTAAATTTTCAATGTTATTTGTAGCATTTTTTCTCCATGGATTCATCTGTTCTCAACAATTTAAAAGATTCTTGGCATCTTGTAAACAACACCTGAGCAGTCTAAAAAAGACTCCCCAGCACTGTCAGGCTACTGAGGGGTGAAGATTTTCCAGCGATCTAAGCCCTGCTGACAGGCCAGAGGCTCCCTTTCCCTCTCTTCTGATTCAGGAGAATTTTAAATCAAATGATTCGCCCGTCAGGCACCGAAGAAACACGCAGATGAAGAAAGAAGTTGAGAGCAGAGGTACTCTACCTGCCTACACTACCATTCGCCTTCATTTGCCCGCCTTTCCTGAGGGCCAACCCCCAGCAGGGCTGGGCTAGAAAGGAGGAACCCCACTGGAACCCACTCGGAATTCACCAGGAATTCACTCTTTGGTGATGGACACACAAAGGGAAAACGAGCGGCTCAATTTTCCGTGTGGTCACTGCTATCGAAGGGATGGGCTTTAAGTAACATCCCCAGAAGAGGGACAGTGAACATTTCCTGGGGAAGGAGGGGTTGTTGACAAATGGAACGTGGAGACACTTTTCAAATCGACATCGCTCATAACTGGGGGTGGAAGGAGGTCTTGCATGATGCTAAGTTGGTGTAAAGTAATACACGGAATGGCCATGGGAAGAGCAGCTCGAATTAGCGGCTGGGGCCCTCCCCTGCCTCAAGCTACCAACTGAGTTCAGTTTTTGATGATTGTGTTTCCAGTGAGAAGTAGGGAAAATAGAATTCTATGTACTTACCTCCCAGGACTATTTTGAAGATAAAAATGAGAGATGAGTGGGCAAGGGGGTGGAGGGCACATCCTGGTGGCTCAGGTGGTTAAAGCTGGTTAAGCATCTGGCTTCAGCTCAGGTCATAATCTCAGGGTCCTGGAAAGGAGCCCCGCATGGGGCTCAGGGAGGAGTCTGCTTGTCCCTCTGCCTCTGTCCCACCCCTGCCTTGTGCACATGCGCACTCTCTCTCTCTCCCACATAAATAAAATCTTTTTTAAAAATTAAGAAATGAAATGAGAGGATATGGTCTTGGAAATGTTTGAAGTTGGTAAATTTAGGTTGGAAATCACAAACTCTGCAGAACACGGTCCACCTGTCTGTAAGGATAATACTGGATGCCTTCCGCAGGGTCTACGTTCCCCAGGTCATTTCGGGTCCCAGCAACTCCTTATCTTATTCCACATTCCAAGCTGCTCCCAACCTCTGAGACCTAAGACGAGAACAACTTCATAATAAAGCAGTCTGCACAAAGGAATGTGGAAAGTGTGAATATGTTTGAGTCTGGCTCTTTCTCTTAGACAGAGGGAAAGTGATACATTATTCTGAGCTGTGACATTAATGAGGGTGATTAAGAACAGGCCTTTGATGTTAGAGTTCTTTTCCACTCGGTCCCTTTAAATGAAAGGGAGTATCATTCCTGCCCATTTCAGAACTGAGACATGCTCTGAAAAATTCAGAGAGAGAGAGATTGAGAGAGAGAAATGGGGGCAAAGAAGGAAGGGAAAGTAATGAAGGGGTGTGTTTCTACTTGAAAAAATAGAAACGAAGAAACTCCTATTCCAATTGTTTAGGTTATATTCTTAAAGTAAAAAGGTTTTTTTGTTTGTTTGTTTGTTTTTTTACCCAATTTGCAAAAAATGGCAAAGAAACCTGAAAGTCGACTTCTAGATGGATGTCTCTGGCAGTCTGGCAATATGTGATATAAAATACAGTCCACTTTACAGAAGAGGTATGCGGAGTTGGCTAGAAACGACAGACATTCATGAATTCAGCATGGCAGGAGGAGAGGAAGAGGAGGAAGAGGTTAGAGAGGAGGAAAGTAAAAGTGAAAGGTGGAGATACCGAAGAGTAAAGATAAGAAAAGTATGAGAAGGTTTTTTTGGACACCCTCCAATCTCTAAAACATTATCTTTTACATATTTGAAAACTCCGAATAATGTGGAAGCGAGATAAAGCCAATTAGATCCATTATGCCAGGAGGGAACCATGGAATATTGGTAGAAGGAGAGCTCACTAACTCAAGTGTGCCTGAAACCGACTGTTAAGTGGAAAAAGTCTGGCAAGAAATTTCCTGTATCTCAGTTGCAAATGCCTGCTTAAAGCTGGTGTCCTGCTTCCCTTTCCCTCCCGGAGTTTGAGAGACATTTACAAATGCATTCTGGTGATGCAGACCCCCAAATTACCAAACCCCATAACAGAATGAGGCTGCCTAGGAATCTGAACTTTGTTTACACAATTAGGAGACACTCACATGCACATTCCGTAAATGACAAGGTTCCCGCAGCAAATTAACAAGAATAATTTTCCCATCTCAGGAGCTGTCAAGATGGGCCCTGTTGGCCAATTTATCTTACTCTAGCACATCTCTGGTGCTTGTCAATCAATACGTGAAACATTTGGTGCTGATTGCCATTTTTCTCTCCACTTCCTTTTGCCTCTTGTACCAGGCAATTTACTGCAAGTCAATCAAGGTCGAAGCTGATCTTGTTTAAATAAAACACTGTTGAGCTTTTTTCACACCAACAATTTCAAAGACAGAATGAGCTGTATCTTTTACATTTACATTACCTTTTCTTCCCCCACTGGTTCTCCTAAAATGCCACCCTGGAGTTATAAGCCCTAACAAAAGCCACCTGGAGACTGAGAAAACGATGTTGAGAGGCGTGAGGAAATGTGTATTTCAGATTTCTATCTGCACTATTCAAGATTCACTCACCCAGCAGAGATGTCTTACCATGAAAGACATTCCTAAGGGTCCTACTGATACCAGTATGCCCTGATCCAAGGCAGGGCCCCACAGCACAGACCATATACCCCCCATCATCAGAACTTGGAAACACAAAGCAAGCAATTTCAAGTGTTTTCCCTGGTGATTAGGGTCCTACAGTTGAGAAAGTCTTAAGACATTTTGGGGATAGTTCCCAATGAATCAAACTTAAACCTTTATTATCATCACTATATGCATGGAAGAAGCAGCAAAGCCTACTGAAGTTCTTGAAAATAATCTGCTCATAGGTTTTGTTTTCAAAACCTCGTTTTTCCTGCAAACCATCTATAATCTCTCTCTTTTTTTCTGAATAAATCCAGCTCTGGTTGCTTAGTAAAATATAACTTTGCAACCCCACCCCTGCATATGTTAAGAATAAACATTGAAATGAGGCCTGGCTAAATTTGACTCTCAAAGAAAGAAAGAAATACAGTTAGACAAATATAGAACTTCCTGAAAATAGTAACATGCAGCTTAACAGCTAAAGTAGTGCTATGCTCTCAAAATGATTAATTAGAAATGAATGCTTTTTAAGTGCCTACTATTATATATAAGACGCAGCTCAGTGTTTTCAATAGTGTGATTTCTCCCATTTAAACCTAAAATTAAAAATCCAAACAAAATATACTTATATTCTCAGAGCAAGAACAATCCCATCCTTTTATGCCAAATGCAGTACTAATGGGGTTAACAGATTCTGTGTTAGCCCATGGTCCTATTTTGTTTCATCATCATTCACAAGACGCTATTGATGAAGTCACTCTTCCATCTGTCTGTCTTTTCTTGAGTGTCTTTTACACATCAGGCACTGTGGAAGACTCAATGGTGGGCAAAACTGAAGAACTCTCTGTTTCATGAAGTTCAGAGTCAGGTCAGGGTGTTAGACACTAATGAAGTCATCTCAAAAATAAAAGTGTTATTACAAACCGAGATCAGCACTGTACAGGGCCACTGGATGGTGGTCTAAAGCAGGCAGAGAACTTAGGAATGCTCTTTGAGGATGTAAAGCAGCTCAACTCTGACTGACCGGAGCTACCTGTCCTAGCCCAGGGCTGCTCAAAGTGTGGTCCATGAGCCCCAACCAACCAGCGTCCAAGGGGAGAAATACAGGGGTTGTAAGAAAATGGTTAGAAACTTTGGTTAGAAACAACCTAACAATGGGGTGCCTGGGTGGCTCAGTGGATTAAAGCCTCTGCCTTCAGATCAGGTCATGATCCCAGGGTCCTGGGGTCGAGCCCCGCATCGGGCTCTCTGCTTAGCGGCGAGCCTGCATCCCCCTCTCTCTCTGCCTGCCTCTCTGCCTACTTGTGATCTCTGTCTGTCAAATAAATAAATTAAAAAAAAAAAAAAGAAAAAAAAGAAACAACCTAACATTGCCACAATCAAGCACCTGATTAGTAGGAATGAGTCACCAGTTTGGGTGAGGTCAACCTCACCCTTGGGAAGTCACATACAGTACAAGGTGCAGACAGATCCTGTGCAGAAAGACCATATTTAAAGAGTCCCTAAAAATTGGAGAATAAAAGCCTCCTTCACCACACAGAGTTTAAGAAGTTCTGATCTGAGGATGTGAACAATACCCTCCCCTTGTCTACCGTTCATTATGCCAAACACGTGGCCTCATTTAGGCCATGGGAGACAGCAATGCCTCCTTCTTGGTCTGAGAGGCCAAGATGTCTGGGTTGCCATTAGAGCAGTAGCACTTAGAGCCCTGTGAGAGATATTCTGGGATGAAAGAGTTGAATTTGGTCAGAAAGAAAGAATTCACATTTCTACATTTCTTTTTGCTATTCAGCAAGCCCTGCAAAGTTAACTGCTGAGGAGACCTGGTGGGTGCTGGGTTTATGTTCTGTTTCTCACTTTGGAGCTGGTGACATGGGTGTGATCTGTCTGGAAATTCACTGAACTGATATGGACATCTTTCTTTCTCTTTCTCTCTCTCTCTATATATAATGCTTTGTAAGTGCCTACTATTATATATAAGATGTATGTATACACACACACACACACACACATACACATTCGACACTTAACCAAATAGTTTTAAAATGTCACCACCAAAAAAGACAAAGGCAAAGGAATTCCTTCAGGTTAAAGGAGACAGAAAAGACATGAAACACAATGCAACGTGTGATCCTGAAATGAACACCAGCCCAGGGAAGCAAGAGCTGAAACCAGCCCATTCGGGGCAATGGATGATTTTTACGTACGGACTGAGGATTAGATCATGTATCAATGCTAACTTTGTGCTTTGGCACCTGGACGGTGGTTATGGAAGAGGATGTTTTTGTTCTTAGGAAACACACACTGAAGTACTCTGGGGTAAGTGAGCTTGATGTGGAGGCAACTTACTCTTAACTGTTTCAGGGAAAATTAGTGTGTGGGGGGCTGGTGAGAGAGAGGCAGAGAAAGGGAGTATTACTGAGCAAGGCAGAGAGCAGTGGGGGAGAGAATGATAAAGCAAATGACAAATGGGGCAAACACACACAACGGGTGAGCCTGGTCTGAGGTGTACATGTGTTCTCTCCACTATTTCTGTAACTTCAAAACTGTACCAAAATAAAAAATTACAAAAGTGAGGGTGACAATTTTAAATAAAAGTGAACTGGTTCTTGGAATGAATGACCAGCCCCACGGGGTGGCACATAGTTGCTCCAACAAATTGGGTGTTTTGTGCAATGAAAAGTGATGTGGCAAGGTCTCTCTCAGCATTCAGAGTCATTGGCACAATTACCCCTCAAATGGAGGTTGGGAAAGCTTGACAGTTCCCTAGGCGGACATGATTTTCAACAGAGTCTGACACAGCCTGATAGACCAAACATTCTTTTTTTTGACATTAATTCACTTGTGATTTTTACTGCGATGCTGAGCATTGTATCTGGAGGTGGTCCTTAATGGTGCATGGTATATTTTATTGATGTTTCTTTTATTCTGGTGTTTATCTTCCTCATGATTATATCTGTTGCTACTCTCTGTCTCCTTCAAAATGCTATTCTCTTGTGAGACTAGGCGCTGCTTGGAGGCTTAATGAGGCTTCTAGATTGTTTGCTGATTTATGGGGTTGGGTTCTCAGTTAGCATGGGGGTGGGGAGAGGAAGGAGGCCAGAAGAAGTAGGGTGCTCTAGGATCAATGAAACCGTTTGTATCAAGTTCGTTTTTTATGTGTGTAGAATCCTTCAGTCATAGTGGAACCTGTTGGGCAGAAAACATTCATCTTTAATGCCTCCTGTCCTTTCTCTCTCATAAGTTTTAAAGTATTATTATGAGATCCATGCATCACGCTCTACAGAAGTCCAAATCTGTGTCTTAAGTTTGGCATACAAGTGAGGGTCCCAACTCTTCTGCTCTGAGCTCCCAGGCAAAGTTACACTTTCCTTTCCCTATAGTCAGCGTTTGACATTCAAATGCTTACCTATTGTTCCTTCTACACTTGCTTTGGAGCAAGGCGTGTGCTGGGTGTGCCTTAAATAAGGACATCTTGTGAATTACGTAGGTACTTCAATTTCTTTCCCGTCCTTGGGAAGTTTTCCCGTCATTAAAAAAAAAAAAAGTATCCTTTCTCTAAAACTAGAAACACGGCATGTGCTCGTTAAAATTAGGCCATCGTAATGGAGGACATAGTATATACATTTAGTTTATATTTTGCTCTCAATTCTTTAAACATACGCACGCTCGCATGTGAGTAGGCACACATGCAGTCTCTCATTTCTAAAATAAAATCCTGTTAAAACATCTGCATCTCAGGTTCTACCTAACCTCTACATTTTTCTCTCCTAAAAGCTATGATGCCTTGGTTTTCGATGCTAACAAATGTTATATGACAGGTTCACCGGTTTACTGCTCTGCACCCTTTTTAATTATGGATGTATGAAGGAAAATTTCACTGAGAAAAACAATAAATCACCAGTGAAATTATTTGTTAGTTGAATGAGCTGAATAAACAGTTGGCTTCAGGGCAAAGATTCGTCTGGCATCTTTTAAGTCATTCCATATTCTCCCTTTCAGTTGCTACACAGAAGCAGGACTGGGCCTGCCGGAATCAGCTGGGAACATAGATGTTGATGCCTAAGTGAGGAAAACATAAACACTTGATCCACAGATGTCTTGAATGCTGGATAAAATAATTTTTGTCAACTTTTATTAATAATGACAGCCTTTAGAAACAGTTGAGTGCATACTGTATAGGCATGCCATTTCACTTCATTCTGACAAGAATCCTATCTCCCTACACCCGCAACAACTTCTCGAAGCCAGAAAGCGGCAAACCCAGAATTCAAACCAGTTTCTGACTCCAGATCTGGAGCCCCTCAGCCATCAGATGCCTACAGAGTTCCTCAAAGGAAACCACACTTGCTCTAAAAAGTCTTTGTGTGTTATTTAAGCTCTAAAAAACAGAGCCCAAGTTAATGGTTGAAATCCCAGTTCATGTTACCTTAAATTTCTACAATGCTCTTTAGGTGATGAAGAAAGCAAATTTTTCCAGTTCCTCCTCTGAGAAAACTGAGTTTGAAACAAAGTATGCAAGGAATAGGGCTAAGATGGGAAGCACAGAAAAATGTGCCATCCCTGGACTTCCTTCTGGGAGGTGAAAGAAGAGTAATAAGATGGTTAGTTTCAATTTGAAAGCATGGGATGTGTCAGGAATGATAACTAGCTATTGCTATTTTTACAATAAATGTCTCCCTCAGAGTCACAAGCCGACTTTGAACATGGGAAGCTTCCATGTAGGAATTAGTTTAGTGCCTTTCCTTGATGTCCCTGTTGAACTCATCCAAAAAGCTATGAAGAATCATGGCCACTTTGAACGCATTCATACAAACAGCACTGACAGTTTTTAAGCAAGGACAAATGTCTAGCTTTGGACTTCTTCTCCCGCCAGCAAGTCGGCTGCCCATAGCGCATCCCATAAATATCTCAGCTGGAAACTTTGTTTAAAGGTACTTAAATGGACCCCGGAGCTCCCAACTCTGGAAACAGACTTGAGTCTGGTAATCAGATCCTCATGTTAGAATTGCCAAGCACCTCTGCAGCTCCTCTTGTATCATTAAGCTTCAGAGTTCTCGTCCGTATATTGATTAGATACTGCTTTATGTTGGACACTACACTCTTGTGCGGAGACAACTTTTGATTTAGGATTTCAGACTAGTGGCTCACATCCTTATTTCTGATGCACATTTTCTATTTGTCTCAATACCATGCGGGTGCAGGTTTCAAAGGGCTTCACGGGGATGTTTCAAGGGGAACCAAGACAGGAACCCAGGGGCCCTAGAAGGTGGAAGACAGCTACAGAGCTCCCTGGGGCAGTTTTGTTTATGGCTTCCTGTTATGGTTCGTGTTGCTATGGCTTCATGAAAGATGAGTGAACCCTTCCTACTGACTACAAATGCAGAAAAAAGTGATGATGGGCAGAAATAATGCCCACTTCACATACCACCCAAACTAGCTGTATGCTCTGGTCTATAGTCCGTGGCATTTGGGCACTGACTACCTGGTGGCTTGGAGGCAGAGACTGAAAAATGCATCAAGGATGTAAAATCTTGACTGTGTCTATAAGATAAAAATACATACCTCAATAGGAAAATGGTCAAGGCGGAGGCGGACATGGGCTGCTCAGACGCACACCCATGCAGCTAATTGTAATGAGATGAAATGAGGTCTGACCTCACTATTGATCAAACAAATGCAACTTTTAAAAAATGATGGGATGTGTACTTTTAAGTTAGCAACTGGACCCGGAGTTTAGTAAATGTAATATCTAATGCTGGGAAATGTCTGGGAAATTAGCATTCTCATAGAGTGACAGGAGAGTATAGAGAGAAATACAAATTTTTTGGAGAGTGATTCAACAGTGTGTTCACAGCCTTGAATCATTCAACTTCCAGGACATTCTCCTGAGGTCATTATCAGAGAGGGACAAGAAACAGGTGCGGGGGCTCCCTCTATCCCTTTCTCTGTCACGGTAAAAACTGAGAAATTCTGTATCTAATAGGAGCGGTGTGCCCAAGTAGCCAGTGGTGAATCCGTATGTTCCACCACACGTAGTCTTTAAAATAGGATTTTAGAAGAATACTTAGCCATGTGAGCAAATATAAACACTCTTATACATATATATGTACTTACACAAAAATACTATGTATTAGTAGGATCATTGCTCATTTTCTTCTTTATATTTTTCTCTACCTTTCTGAATTTACTTAAACTTAAAAAACTGAACATAAGGTGCCTTTGTGGCATGCGTGTGTTTGTATGTGTGTACAATTGTACATATATTAAGATACTTATGTATCTTTACCAGGAATCGTGGCCTTTTCTGATGTCACTGAGTTAATTATACCCACCCACAAATCCTATAGGAAATGGACATGATAGGACATGTTCTGTTTTACCAGAATGTTCACACTTATCACAGTGCAACAGATAAAGGACTGTGATGAAAGTCCTGGTTGAAATTGTTGAAAGTGTGACACTCTTCCTTTTTGTGGTGAGGCAGCTTCAAAATAGAGTAGGCCAACTCAGTGATACAGAAATCTGAAAATGTGTCAACCCACAGCTGGGTGGGTCCTTCAAAAGATGTCACATTTGTCACACTGGCTCCCACCTCAATTTTGAGAAGTCCACAAACTCCTCATGGTGTCCTCAAGTGGTCTTAGATGTCTCCACTGCAAGCTCGCAGGGAGTCAGGCCTGGTCTGAAACCTTTGGTGAATGGGACTGTTTGTTAACTCCAATAGACAATTATGAAGGGCAATTAAAAATTCAAATTATGTTAATAGGCCAGAGAAAAATGACTGTTTGCAGAAATCAGTAGCAATTACCAGACATAATGGTTCTCAATTAGGCTGGAGGGGATTTTCAGTCATTCATAATTCACTATCTTAAATGTATCATAAAAAAGTAATTGTTACTTGTTAATAAAACTTACTTAAAAACAACGCAGCTATCTTGGGTAGAAAGTGACTCTTCTCTCTCCCTCCTCAGTTTTTAAAAACATAGCGTCTTAATTTTAAAAGGTAGTGCGGGCTGGTGTGAAATAGAATCAAACAATGCAAATGGGTTTAAAAGAAAAAAAACTGTTTCTGGCCCTCTACTTGTATTTTCCCAGGGGAAACCATTGTTTTATCAATTCAGTGAATATTCTTCCTCCCAACCACCTCTGTGCTCCCATTAAAAAGAGGGAAGGGGGGTCGAAGAGACTGTCCAAGGAATATGTTGTATTGATATTTTTAGTCAATTAAAGGTGAAAACATAAAAACATTATCTTGCTGCTTCTGTCATGTTTGTTTTTCTTCTAAGGTTTTTGATTTTTTTTTATTTTTATATTCATATGCAGCTTCCATTACCCCTAGGAATATAGTCAGCATTCATGCATGTCCTTACAATTCTATTCTGAGGCAACGGACTTTGCTGTATAAATTGTACTGCACATGGGATGCGATTCAAGGACTCTGATCAGTTGGTTCCAAGCTTCATTTCTGGTGCTTCTGGGAGAACCAAAAAGGGCTACAAGAAGCAAGACACAAGGAGAAAGGGTACGGGAAAGACTCTTAAATAACTGAAGGATTAAAAGAATGGGTTTTTCTCTTGCTGGGTGCCACCTGATAATGCCTCTTTTGTCTACTGTTATGGATCATGTTGAAAAAAATGACAGTTGTGTTCTCAATTTTCTTGCTCAATCTAGAAAACATAGTACAACTTTAAGTCCCAAATCGTAGCTCTGCATCCAACAGGAAGACTGCAGCAAAGACAAGAATGAGCCCTTTCTGTCCCCATGCAATGATATTCTCACTTGGCTCAGACACAGTTCAGCAATATTGCCAGAAACTTCTCTAAAAGGATGCTCTAGGCCACTCTGACCCAGGCACTTCATAGACATGATCTTATTTAATTTTTCACCATCACCCCATGAAGTGGGTGTTTTTCTATCCCCATGTGACAGGGGAGGGTACTGAGCATTCAGAGAGGGTCTGTCCCATGCTCAGAGTGATACTGAATTAGTGGCAGTGCTGGCATTTGAACCTAGATACTTCTTGGTCAGAAGTATACAAACATTTCCCTTCAATGCACAGTCTTTTGTTGAAATCGTATAGACATGCACAACTGTGAGATGTCATAGCTTATGACATCTCAACATATGACTGCTCTGTATTTTTCTTTCTTTCAGGGAAACGATGCTACCCACTACCTTGACCACTGAACATCTTCGGGATATTTAAGAACACAGAGTCAGCCACACATACACAAATGATCCTGATTTTGTATGTTTTTCCAAAAGTATTTGGAGCAATGAAGACTGCAGGAGTTTATTTTGAAAAACGTTATCAATGAAGAAAGAAAGTACCTACAGTCTGTCCTTCTTGGACTTGTGTCCTGAAAGTGGGTGTACTTTCAATGGGAGCAGAAAAAATCTCCATAAAAGAGTACTTAGCATATACATTTTGTAGATCTACCCAAGGCTGGCTTCTTGCTGTCATTCACATCAGAGTTCAAGCTTCCCTCTCAGAAACGATTTCCTCTCCAGCACCTCTAGAGTAGGGGGTTTAAAGTACCCATTACTCTCTCTCACACCCTTATTTCATGGTTTTTCAAACATGACTCACACTGATGTTCTGCTAGTTTACCTATTCATGCCTGCCTCTGCCTCCTGGGGAGTCAGCGCCACGAAAGCAAGGTCCTCGTCTGATGTGTTCACCACCGTATTCCCATCACTAACTCTGTGCCTAGCACATAAATATTTGCGGATGAATGAAGAGAGGTTTATAAAATAAAGCGCTGGTTTTCACGAACAGTCAGGTATGGGCTTCTAGGAATGGACTGTCATCTGTAAGAGTCCTAGGATCTAAGGGCAACCAGGTCCTAAGTAGAAATAACACCTGGACCTGGTGGCTGTCCTAGAGATGGAAAAACTGACATCATCACAGAGATTTGGAAAGGAAGGGGGGAACCAGGAGGTCTCTTGCCTCTGCCCCTTCCTGAGGCTGCCTAGAGACTCCGCAGCTCAAAGCGGCAGAAAGGAAGCGTCAACATTGCTTCCGTTGCGGCTAGACTGTTTGCCCACGTGGATGGTACTGTTTTCAGTGGGACTGCAGCTCTGCTGTCCGGAGGAGAGTGCTTTTCTCTTTAGTGGTAGTGTTTCATGCTTTTAATGAGGTCAGGACTGCCAACTCAAGGCTGCTGATTAGGTAAAAGACTATATTAATATTTGCATCAGTTGATCAATGGGAAGAGATGAGACTTGAAGGTACCACAGTGACTTTCTTGACTAGGATCTGCTGGGGGATGGGTTCTGACTGCGAACACGCCACTCTTAGGGACTGATCAAGTTAACACTTTGTGTGCATTTCTGCTTTTGAAGTTGTCACCATGCAAAGACACTATTCCGACTGAGTCTAAAGTCCTCTGACCACTCAATCCCAGCATTTTCATTGTTTTTCCTTTCCTTGTATGAATGCTTTGCACCTGACTTACAAGGTAAAAGCGATTAATTCTATTTTTCGGGTTTAAAAAAGTTTTCATGATATTTGCAAATTTTAAAATAAAACACAATGTTGAAATGGATAAATAAGTGCTTACTTAGCTTACTTACAAAGGAAGATTTGTATAGAGAGGAACAACGTCTTCTTTCTCCTCTTCCCCACCCTCATGCTTTGCCTCCCCCTCCTAGTAAACCCACTGTCTGGTTAGAACTACTCTGGATGGTTTGTTACATGTCCAGTGGAACACCGATCGAAGCTTAACAATTGGCTCTGCAGAAATAAGCAGCTCTGATTTGAAGCATTTTCTGATTTCTGTGGAGTAAATACTCTCACCACCTACAATTTCAGGCTAAGGTTATGGTGGAATTGGGCAAGGGTGTTGTACGATCAGTTCTATGAGACAGTGCAAGTTGTCTCTAGCACACCGTTTTGTGTTCCCTTGAATTATCTCTATTGCTCTCCTTTCCTTCCCTCTTCTCTTTTTGCTCCTTCCATCCTTCCTTCCTTGCATATCCACGTGTACATAAACAGACATATGTCAGTCATTGTCATACAGGAACACAGCATTTTGCCTGGCAACTTTCGCTTTCTCACAGGTTACACAGCAGCTCTGCATTTTGAAAATCTCTTGACACACTCCTTGTCACTGGAGACACCCCATGCTAGCTCCAGAGCAAGGCTGAGAGTTCCTCGGTCCACACAGACAAGCCCGGGAGCATGCGTGTGAACCCACACACTTGCTGCAGTCTATCTGTTGGAAAAGGGAGTAATTCATCCCTGGGCAGCAGGTTCTGCTCAGATGGTTTATTGTCCTGACCTCATTAAAAGCATGTAATCCACGTAGTGCCGTAAATCTATGCCTCTAAATACTTTCCTCTTTAAATTTTTAATACCGCACACATGAAGGGAAAGGTTAAAGCCAATTAAAAGAGATACAAATACCATTATTAGTGCCCTGACAAACAGTTAGTTATTGGATTTGGTCGTTTCAGTTTAGAAAGCCATTACTTTTGTTCCTGAATGAATTAGTAATCAAGCTGTTTATTGACTTGTCTCATCTCCGAGATGCTAAATATTTTTTTGGTCCATTCTCTCTCTCAATTGGCATCATTCCTACACACATAAAAATTACAGACAACTTAAGGTCTATGTGCAAACAGTAGCTGCACAGCTGCCTGTGGAGCCCACATATGGACGCGGCCGTCGTTTGCACTGTGGTCCAGAAAGGAGAGAGCCACTCAATTCATTCCTACGCAGCAAATAGTTGTTATTGTCCTTGCTGTTGTTTCCCCTCCCATTAAAGCTATTATAGGATCCTGACAAATACTAAAAGCATTTAGAGCTGAAAGAACGCTGGGAAAATTGCCGTAAAAGGATTGACAAATGATGATCTTTCTGTCCGCAAGGTTCTTATTTCCTGGGCAAAATGGACCAAAAGAATGAAGAAAAAGAGACAATCATTAATGTAGGAATTTGGTCTTGTTTTCTGACATGAATTCATATTTTCCACTGCACTGAGCCAGAGATGCGACTCTGTTTATGACAAGACTGTAGCACTGCTGCTGTTTCAGACTGTGTGGGGTGCCCCCGTCGCCTCTGACCCTCTCTTCACTCCCCCCAGAGTATTATTTAGGTTCTGCAGGATCTAGGAGGACCTAAGGATATGTAAGAGCGGATCTGAACTTGGACCAAACGTCCAGCCAGGGAACCTTGTCGGAAACAATGCTGTTTGGTGATGGCTTCCGCATAAAGGCACCTGCAGGCCTATGTCCATAAGAATTTATACAACTCATAATTCATGTAAGTGGCCTATCATTTTTCCTGGTATCCTGCTGTTCTTACCTGTAAGAAGTCAAAGTCAGGTATACTTAAAAAAAAAAAAAAAGGAAGAAAAAAAGGAAAGCTTTCAGAATGTCACGGAGCTCAAATTTCAAAGGAGAGCATGAAACACACATGTTGTTAGGGAAAATCACAACAGAGAGCAAGAGAGAGAGAGAGAGAGTATGAAATATTTTCCAATTAGGAGGATAAGAGCTTAAAACTGAGAAGGAAGACTTTCTATATTATCTTGGCACTGGAAGGTCCAGGAGAGTGTGCTCAGACTGTGTTCCCTGGACCAGCAGAAACACCACTTTCTGAGGACTTGTTAAAAATGCAAACTGGGGGACCTGGCCCAGATACACTGAAGTAGAAATTTGGGCTAGGGCCCAACCGTGTGTCTCAACAAGCCCTCTGGAGATGTATGACACCCAGTGACATTTGAGAATCTTTGTTCTATAGAAAACACTTTGTTCAGCTGGTTCTCTTCAGTCTGTTCTTGCAGCCGGTCGTAAACTTTTCAACATGAGCGGAC
This sequence comes from Mellivora capensis, assembly GCA_004024625.1. Classification (NCBI taxonomy): domain Eukaryota; kingdom Metazoa; phylum Chordata; class Mammalia; order Carnivora; family Mustelidae; genus Mellivora; species Mellivora capensis. Next base: position 214,865 of record PISX010000177.1, read on the forward strand.
CACTCTGTCCTTTGTTTGCGTACCATACCACACACCACAACACACGACACCGATCTGTTTAAGTATCTTGCTCTCCTACTAGAGCCTAAGCTCCTTGAAGCCAGGGGCTTTATCTGAATCACTTCTTTATTCTCAGTGTTCAGCCAGGGGATTGGACCAAAGCAGATGCTTAGGAAATTAAATATAAGATAAAATGGCTAGATAAGCCCATGAATGAAAAAGAAACTTTTAGAAGTATATAAATCCATTGAAAGTCTTAGTTCTAACTTAGGAAGACCCATACCTACATAAAAATGACTTCTTTCTTTTAAAAAGAAAGAAAAAGAAAAAAATGGTCAAAGGACATTCTTAAGCAACTTCTAATGGGGTCACTGTTTATTCTCTTGGGAAAAGCAAGAAATAATTGAACAAACCCCACACTAATAGCCTCTTACAAAGTGTGTTGACAACCCAGTTGGTCTGAATATTCCTATGAGGGTTTCACATTCAGACAGGACCCATCTGCCCATGTGACTATAAACATTCTTAAATTGAAAATAATCTGAATACAGGCTTATAATAAAACCATAAGAACTGCTAGTTCCAGCCCAATAGATTAATGACGTCAAACCCCTTGGAATTTCTGTCCCTCAGTGTGTCAGAGGGTTGAGGGCAGTTCTTGGAAAGAGGAGATATCCCAAAACTATTCTAACTTCCTCTCCATGAGGAGTTCAAAAACCGAGGGGTGAAGTTCCTGGTCCTTTGTAGACTTTGGTGACACTCTGGAGATGTCCTGTTTAACCTTTATTTTCTCCCATGGAGTTTATCATGGCATTACATCTAAGCTGGGGAAGGTCTACCTTATGCAAACTTTCTGTACCTGCCTTTCTGTGGCTCTGAATCAGATCACTTGTGTTCAAATCCAGGTTCTAATACTTTCTGGCTTCTTTAGCTTTTCTAAGCCTCAGTCTCCTCATTGTAAAATGGGAACAGACATAATACTTGAGGATTAAGTAAAAAACTTACATACACACACACGCATGCATGCATGCATACATGTATTTATATGTATATGTATGTGTGTATATGTATGCATGTATGTGTGTTTACCTTTATATAAAGGTATCTGATGTATAATAAGAGCTTAATACTACTATTATTAACTAATAATTATATGCTACCAGGGCTTCTTAAACTAGAATCCATGGGCCTGTAGAGATTCATGAAATGGACAAAAGAATGTCCATAAGCTCCCTGAAATAATCAGCAAAATGTTTCACATCTGTATAGATTCATTTTCTCTGGGCATACAGCCCAAAACTTTAATCAGATTCTCAATGTGGCCCATGGCTCATAGGTGGTAAAGAACCATGGTGTTGAGGGTTTTAGTAGTCAGAGTATGTCCTCAACGAGTTGGCAAACCAGGAAAATGAGGCAGTTTCTCTAAGGCTGGTGTCTCACACTGGGCATGATGTGTGGCTCTGGGACCTCCATCTTTAATTCCATACAACGTGTGTTTGTTTATTTTCCTTCTTCCACCTCCTAACAGGAAATAGCATTTCAAATGCATTCCACCACGAGGATATTCAGACACTTAATTTTCACCTTGAACACCCCCAAGATTTAAAAAAAATATGAGAGCTTCAGTCGTCTTCTCCCGACCTGCCAAGCACAATGTTCTTAGCAGCAGCAAAAGTCAGTCTGAAAAAACTTCTGTTTTTGATGGGTTTCTCTTGATGCTGTCAGCCTGGGAGACTGTATGAGCAAGGCAGAGGGGGCAGAAACCACACTGGCCCATGTGCAAGAGCACTGGGGTTTGTCTTGATGACTGTCCTGACCAGCCCCTTACTTGAACCAAGTGGCTTCTCCTCCAGGCTTCTCTCTTTACCTGTCAAATAGGAGTTACACTGGATCATCATTTCCCAATCTTTTATGTACAAAGGTCCAGATCTAATATAGAAATGATTATGCTGGGGTGTCATTTTTTTAATCAACTGACCTATAAATAATCACAAAAAGAGCCCCTCCTTTTTGAAAATTTGAAAAAAATTTGGAAAAAGACTATCCATCTGGATGGACAGATGAAAAGTACCATTTGTTCTGGCTGCAGATAGCCAATGGTGAACATAGGAGTTCAAGGACCCATTAAACAAGTATCTATACAGCATTTATGAAATGGCAGTGACTTCCATACAGCTGGGGATATAGCATCAAACAAAAATAGTTGGTGCCTTTAAGGACATGGACCTTCCTTGAAGGGAAGAGACACCTAAAAATAAATTCACACGGGATGGTTTTAAACTGTGCTAGTGCACACTGCAAAGGGTTATAGGATCATGAAAGAGAAAAATGGGGGTGAGGATGATTTTAGGTAAACGTGACAGGGTCAGCAACTGAGCTGAGATCTGTGGGGTGATGGTAGCTGACCTTCCAAAGAGGCAGAACTTTCTGATGAAGAGAGTACCTCAGGTCAGCAGGTCTAGGGTAAGGAAGGCACTTTACTTCTCTCCGACTCATTTCCCTGTCTGTAAAATGGGTATGATAATGGGACACAGTCCATTAGGCTGTTACAAGGATTAAAATAGCCAGTAATTATAATTTGTTTAGGACAAAACCTGGCAATATGCCAGTGGATTGCCACAAAATAAGTATCATGATGAGAGAGGTAAAAACATGTGCTAAGGCCCTGAGGTGGACAAGAGCTGGGTACCGTTGAGAAACTCTAAGGAGGGTATGGCTCTTAGGTGGACTGTAAGTGAGAAGGTGGTGGAAACAGAAGCTGGAGAAGCAGCAGGGGAAGGAGAATTAAATCCTAAGTTCAATGGGAAGACAGTGGAGAGTTCATATCCCCAGAGGACCCCTCCCATTCATTCTCCAAAGCCAGAAAATTATTGTCTCTGATTTGTTTTTTGTATAGCAGATGATTCTCTAATATAACCCCTCAAAGGGAACAGCTTCTTTAGGTACGGAGTTTTAAATAAAGAACCCCTGTTTCATTCATGCTCATTAAACTATTTTCCCCCCACCAAGATCCCTGCAATAATAAATATAATTTAATGACTTTGGTTCCTTGAGCTGCAGGTGTTGAAATATTGTATTTATTAACATATTTTAAGCCCTTTAAAAAGACTGCATTAATTCCTATGATAATTTAGTACTCATAATACATTCTCTGTTCTGAATAGATGTTAATCACCACAGAATGACTGATTTGCCCGTGTACGAGCTAAGCCATGCTCTAACTAGTAGCTAGGAACTTTAAAATTCAATATTGTTACTGAAACTGTTGATTAAAATTTAGTTGCAATAATTGTTGAGGACTCAAACCAAGACTGAACAATTGGATTCTCTGCTACTGAAGATGAATGAGATATTTCTGAATGTTTGTTTCCCGTAACACTGTACTTGGGGAAAAAAAAAAAAAAGTTCAGCTAATTCTGGTTATTCTGAACCAGCCTGGATTGGTTAGTAAATAGCAGCAGGAAGGACATTACTTCCGAGAAGCATACCTAACCCCAAAGCCAGCCTGGAGGGAGGTAGCCTGTCTGCCCCCTTCTGTCTTGAAGATGGAAGGGGAGGGTCAGTAATTTTTATTTTTATTCTTTTTTTTTTTTTTAGACACAGAGAGAGCATTGTGCTTTTTTAGACACAGCAGACAGAGGGAGAGGGAGAAGCAGACTCCCAGCTGATCAGAAAACCTGATGTAGGGTTTGAGCCCAGGACCCCGGGATCATGACCTGAGCCAAAGGCAGATGCTTAACCAACTGAGCCCCCCAGGCACCCCAGGAGTGTCAGTAATTGCGTGCCAATTTCCACCCAGTGGAGGCAGGCCCTGGGCTGTGCCACAGTCCCAGTACCCTACCAACTTAAAGTGAAATGACCATGGAAACAGAAGAAAAAGCCAGATCATGAAATTTGGACTAACGAAATGAAATGATAAAATTGCGTACAGAGTAAAGAACAATTGCAAATGCCAGGTTCTGAGATAAGGACCCTCTCATGAATTATTTAATCACATTACTACCCTGTCGGAGAGGTACCAGGATTAGCCCTCATTTCACCTAGAGCTCAGAAAACTTAAGTAACTTGCTCAGAGTCACAGAGCAGGTAAGTGGCAGGGCATCCAAGTCTGCATTCCTACCTTTTGTTCAGATTGCCTCTATAGCAGATGACTCAGCCATTCAATCAATCATCCATGTAGGAAGGACATTGAAATGCATAATGAAATATGTAATACAGTACTATGTGTCAGAAAAACTCTTATTTAAAACAAAAACCTAATAACTTCTCCCTTCTGGCTTGGAGGTTGGTGATGGGAAATAGTATCATTTGCATCTGTAGGGAACTCCACCTCTATATGATTGTCTTCCTTCAGCAGAGGGTGTCAGGATAGAGGGAACAGACTGGCTTCTGTCCACCAGCGTGCTGACAAAGCCACTGGCTTTGGGGGCAGGGGTGGAGTAGTGTGCTGGTGCCGTGCTGCTCTGAAGATATACGGTGGGACAAATACTTGAATTTCTGGCCAGTTGGGGAAAGATTCAGAGGGGAATTTTGTAGGGAGCTGGGGCCCCAAGTGGACAGATCTTCATTCACTTGGCTTACTTGAGCAGCAGAGACTGTGTAAGAAATAAGGAAGCCATCGGATATTTCATTTCAAGTTCTTTCTACCTCTGGCATAGGAAACTCTTCCTTTCCCTCAAACCTTCAATGAAGTCTGCTCGGTATTGAGGTTTGGGGGAGATGCTTTTGTTTGCTGGTTTGTGACTTGATATTTGCACCTAAGAAGGGAAAGGGGCCGAGTCCTACAAGCACCTCAGTGTGAATCAGAGTGAAAGGAACAACACAGGCTTCGATGGGCTGTTAGACCATCAGAACTTGGTGCTTTGGAGAAGCATCCAGAAGTAAAGGCATCTAAGGACAGAAGCCCAGAAAACACACAGAAGTCGAGGACCAGGGGTTTGAGCTGATATCTTGGTCACAATTTATTGGTCATCGTTAAAATTATTCCCACAGAGTTGAGAACTATTAGCATCCGCTCTTCAGACAGACACACGAGGATGGTGAGAGCTCAGTCATTTCAGCAAATGCTACACACCCAGCACTCTGACTCAAAGGCGGTCACACAGCCCTGGCCCATCCCAGGTCTCCCCGTTGCCAGCCTGATGCTTACCTAACTCCCAGAGAGTGCTGACAGTGGGGGAGGCAGAGCCCGTGGGAAGCTGGTGGGGTCCTGACCAGTCCCTCCTGGGCGGTGCTGCCCAGAGTAGCAGCAGCCCTTCCCGGGTTGGGGCCAGGCGAGGGGTAAGCAGTAGCAGAGACTGAAGGTCTAGAAGATTACTCCCAGACTCCCTTCCACCACCCCAAGTAAACACCAAGTGGGGGCTGTGTTCTCAAAAGACAAGCCGGTGGAACCTCCTAGGGCCTTCTACGAGAAGTGGAAACATCTCTGCTATTACCACGGGGTAGACAGTTAAATTATTGGCGAGAAAATTAAAAAATTGAAAATAAGGAGAAAAGATCCCCACACCATGTACTATAGCGGCCAAGCAAAAAAGCACTCGTTAGCCCCAACATACTAATTGTGTGTGTCGGTGTTTCAACCCGCATTTCTGTTTCCACCTCCAGAAGCTTTGACTCCATGAAGAATCCAAACACACCCACCATTATATAAACACACACACACACACAAGTCCAGATGTAAACAAATGTAAGTCTTTAACACCTATTTCAAAAGCAGATTTTCAAGTGGGGGCACTTGGAAATTGCAAAATTTAGGGGACAATTTCTCTCCAAAGACAGCTTATGTTGTGTAAAAGCTCCTCTAAAATCTTTTCAGATTTAAAGCAAGTTAGCCAGAGGATGAAATCCCTTTACAGGGACCTGCTGTCCGTTCGCAAAGGTTGCAAGCCAGCAGCCCCCAGGCTCCATCTGGGACCTTCGCATTTAATTGTTTGGTCCACACAGTGGCAGCCAGCACAAGGTTTTCTCGAAGTCAAATTAGACATGGAAATTGGAGCTCTCACATAAACCTGCTGGTGTTTTTGTGTTTTTTTTTCTTTTTCTTTTTCTTTTCTTTTTTTTTTTTTTTATGGCTGGTCCTTGCCGTCTGCACATCCACGAATTGACTGGCTGCCTTGGGCTTCCCACAGGATGGTGCAGACCGGCGGTGTGGAAAGCCATTCACTGCGAGGCTGTGCTAATCACTCTAGTACAATCCCTCTGCCTTCCTTGTGTACTAACATTACTGGACCTGGCCCCCGAAGTCAACCATTTTCTGGGCCCAGAAGGCTCTGTCCACTGTCTTCCAGGGGAAATTTCCAGGCTCCCCTCTTGACCAAGAGCCTTTATGAAACCTTTCTAGACCTGCTGTCTGAAGGCTAGCTGCCCTTTCCTCGGCACCCACCTGGCACGGCAGCCTCTCAAAGGCTCTACTTCCTCAGTCCCCACAGCACCCATGACTGTGCTTTACACGTTTTTGTTGGCACATCTCCTCCATTAGACAGGCGCTTCTTCAAGATGGGAGTCATGTCTCATTTGTTTTTCCTTCCAGGGCCTGTCAGAGTCCCGGGCACATACAGGGGGCTCAAAAGAGGCCTCTTGAAGTTAATAGATCTGGCCATCAATCTCTGCCCTCACTGAGCCACACACAGGTTGGGGTGGTGGTTAGAGAGAGGTCACAGAGGCAGCAGGGAGGGTGGTGGGAAGCTAGGTGTGCCTCTGGGCAGTAGGGATGGCACATGGCATGAGTTTTGCTCAGACCTCCTCAGCTGGGGGTGCGGGGGGAGCACAAGTCAGGGGTGCCAAGCCAAGGCCGTTCAAGGCAGGCTGGATCCCACCATGATGGATCTCAGCCCCCGACCCAAAGGCCTAGAGTCTAGAGGCAGTCCCAGGGAGTGGGTAACGAATAGGAGCCCCAACCAGGGTCTTCCCTGCTCTGCTCTCCCTACCCCCTCCCCAAAGGAAATAGGGCTCTCTCGAAGTCCTGAGCACTCTTTTGCACTCCCATTCCAGAACGCAACCCACACGAGAGTTAAAAAATATTCAACTAAATAAAGTATTGGCTGCTACTTAGGATGGAGTTAAAACAATTTTTTTAAAGGTTAAAAAAGCTCCTTGCTCTTCAGGTCAGTAACTGTCATAACGGTTTTTCTCCTGCCATATGCTCCTCTGAATTGCGTTAATATGACATCTCTCTGAAGCATCTGGTCTCAGCCACTTCAAGGCACACAAGGAAGCCGCACATTCAGACTGAGTATATAACAGCATGGAGAGGTACCTGCGCTCTTGCCATCACAGAACACAATACCACGTTGTGTACCATACAGCATCCAGAGACGGGGCAGGGGAGAGTTCAAATGAATGGAGGCAGAATTGGGGGAGATTTTGTTTGCCTGTGTATTAGGGGCGTGTGTGTGTGTGTGTGTGTGTGTATGTGTACAAATGCATATGTGTGCACATCTACACACGTGTTTTATGAACTGGCAATCCCCTGCATCGCTCAAACATTAGTCTTATTTTCTGTCAGAAAGAGCTGAACACTTTAAGCATCAGATGCAAATCGAGCCCCAGTAACCCCGTAAAATACGGACAGAGAGGTGGGGCATATCTATATTTCAGCCCTTGGAAATACAAAAAGGGAAATTTTCCATCATAACCAAAGGCAAAGCAGCAGTATCAGCCTCCAACCATGTTTTCCAGACTAAGAAAAATCCTGGCCAGCCATGCAGATGGGCTCTGCTCATCGGTAATAATCTTTGTCAAACTGATAGATTTCCTTGAATTTTTCTTAAGGTCTTACCCCACTTTCTTGAATAGTTATTAAAAAACCCAAAAGTGTTTAATAAAGTTGACCACTGAACACGTGGTTCTGACACCCATTCTTTTCTTGTCCTGAAGATCCTTGTGTTTATTTTGTCAGAAGCACAAGAAGTAGAAATGCAATTCCATCTGTGCTGATGCTAAATGTTAATAGATTTGCCTAAATGCCTGCTAATAGTCCCCCTAAAATTAGCTAGACTAGTAGTGCATGCCTAATGTGTTTTTGTTGTTTTACTTGCTTTTTTGCTTCTCCTGCTTTTATCAGGGGGGGGGGAGGGGGAAGACCCCTAGAAAAAGTATGGGTCCTCAGCTATGAAACATTTCCAGTGTCATATGTGAATTCTACAGAAAGAACATATATTCTGAAACTATCCCACATTTCTGACATTCTGTCATGAAGGTGACAAATCCTAGTGCTCTAATGTTTCATTAAATTAAACATGAAATGTTTAATGTTTTGTTAAATTAAACATGAAGCCGTGACTTTGCACCCGAGAACTGTAGCCTTCTATCAATTCCTCACATTCCTTCAGGTCACTTCTTAGGTTATAAAAACTGAGTTTTGTTTATTAGATGTATTTCTCTCTGCAGTTAAAATGTACTTCCTTCTAATGCACTTATAAATAAAAACCAACAAGCAATCAGTTTGCAGGGGGGAGGCACTTAAAGTATTTCTCAACTGAGGCTTACAGAAAACCGCTTACAGACAACCCCTTAGCTAAACCTCTACTACAACTTTTTTCAAGGATTTGCAAGCATGACTGAGAAGCTTGGAGAGAGCAGAGCATTCCAGTTTCATTGGGTCTCAAGCCCATTTCACAGATGTGCCTGCTCTTGCCTGAAGAATGAAAGCACTGCTAGAGAACTGTTCAGGGAGATCTTTCAGACTAAAGACATTTCAATCCCCTTTCCTTTACGCATGATGACAGAAACCAGCAGGAAAAACAAGACAGAACCACTCTGATCTGGGATAGAAAGCATTTGCATAAGCAGAGAGAAGGGTGTGGGGCTCTCATGTCTACTGAACACACATTTTGATGGAGGACTTTAAAATAGCAGGTAAACAAAATCTGGGCACTGTTGGGAAACGACGGAATGAGGCTGAGAAAAAAAAAAAAGTGCTTCTTTTCCACCAGTTTAACCAAATCACTAAAAGTTTGAGAGTTCTTAGTAATACATTCAGAGGATCATAACACAGACAAAATTTCCAAGTACTATTTTATAAAACACATTTAGATCATGCTTTTTTTAAATGCAGAGAAAAGCCAGAACAACTATGTAGCAACTTAAAAGGAAAAAAAAATACACACATTCCATCATGAAAGTATCTGAATATTTTTACATTTTTCTCATGATCTAAGCGGGTAAACGAGGTGTCCAAATGAGGTCTCCTTATTGCCAAGCCAGCAAGAGCGAAAAAACCATCCCGTAAGTGGCAAACTGCACAGACCCTCCCAGTCCAACCAAACTTGTCACCAGTGCTTTCTCTGGGACCACACATCAACTCCGACCACTGGCCAAAGCTACACAATAGCCCGGATTTGCCAACAGGTCCTTGCTCAGAACACCGGCTTGAGAACCCCTCTCCCCGCGTGTCCCCACCCATTAGGAAGATAATCGATACTTACCATTCTGAAGCTTCATGTCTGTGAGGCAAACTAAATAAATTAAACGGATCCTGCTTTAATCTTCTTTTCTAGACCCCAAATGCCTTAATCAAAAGGAAAAACAAACAAACAAACAAACAAAAAACATATGTTCCCTGAGGTCCTTCTCTAAACCACCAGACCACCAGAGTATAAGCAAGGACTTTTTTCTTTTACTCAATGCCCAGAACCTGTCCCTTACCATGAGCAACAGAGAATTATTTCTAACATCCTTCTACTCCCCACCCATCTTTTCATTCACTTATATGGTTGGTGCCCCAGACAGGGCTTGAGTTACACTTTAAATTAAAATCTGGAAGATGCTTCAGTTGGAAATTTGGCTTGGCAGACCTCCTGTAAAAATCCCACGTAAAGACACATTTGTTTCCCTCCTGCAAATGAACTGTGGCGTTTGTGGTCCCCCTTGTTCTCCCCAGTGCATACTTTGCCTTTAAATGAGTTTGAGCTGCAGGACTTCATTTGGGGTTAGCTGTCCCGCAAAGCTCTTTCGGCTCTTACCATTAAGGCAAGAGACTCTAAAAGGCTAGCAAGATGCTTTTAACAATGTTTGAGGGGCCAGTCATATCTTGTTAGCAATAGCTGCACACTTACCCTGCTCTCAGGGCCTGGACAGAGCTGTCCTAGTCCTTCTGGGATTAAGAAGGCAAAATGAAATTAACCAATCATTAGCTGGAGCCGCCCGAGCTGCTCTAGATTCTCTTTCTCTAAAAACCAAGTGAGGCGCCTTCCTCCAAAGTGACTCCTCCATCCGCTTCTGCTGGCATGCACAGCCCGCCAAGGCCCTGGCTGCAGTTTCAAAACTGCTACTCAATAAAAAGATTTTAAAGGCTGTGCCGGGAGCCGGGAGCTTCAGATCCCAGTTTGGCTTTTTCTCCATCAGCATTCCTCAGCAAGCCTGCACAAAGCGAGGTACGCTACATTATTTATGTCAGCTCTAGGCTCTGGAAAACACACACTGGCATCCTGATTACAAGAATCCTCATGGATACAATTAAACCATTCCCACATATATTCCCCCCACCTTCCCAGATTCAACCTCTTTCAGAGGAAACAGGAGCACTTTGAGGCATGTCCTAACTCATCTATTAGGAGCCAAGAGAGCATTGAAATATGGCCACGATGGCAAATGAACCAGAGGGAAAGTACACTTTCCCTGGAGCAGACAGACGATACTCCAGGGAGGAAAGTTCAGAGACCAGTTCAGGGAATGCCCTGCAAGTGGCTACCCTGGGTCAGGAGCGCGGATATGGAAACAGCCAAGTTGAAGCACTATGAAAAAACCGTTTTGATGAATTCATGGAAGATTGATTTAGAATGGGCTGTTAAGGGAAGTAAGGCGCATTTGGCAACATGACTAACCTTCCAAGCTAGATGCAGAGCAATCACGCTCACCCAACAAAGGCTCCTTGGTGCCCCATCCAAGTCACAGCATTAGATGGGAAGACCACTGATTTCGCCAAGTAGAGCAATGACTCTGTCCCCAAGTTTCTGCTTCAGCAAAATGAACAATTCTCCAAGTTGCAGTCCACCACTTCCCTTCTTGTCAGTAGCTCGACAACACATTATGAGCTGGGCATGTAAGGCACAGAAAGAAAGAACAGTATGCCGGCACAGAAAAGGAAGGATGAGGACAGGGGCTTCCTCCTCTGTAGGAGTCGTGAGAAGGCTAGGCATTTCCCCTGGTGTCTAGCTAGAAAGTCCCTGCTTGGCAGGCAGAGGTGACTTCACTTTGCAAAAGCCCCAGGCACTGCTTAATGAAACAACCTTTGGCAGGACCTCACACTTAAGTCAGTTTATCTAGGCAAGAAGTCAGCTTGGGCAAAGTCAGTTGTCCCATCCAGGAACACAAGGAGAAAAGAGCAACCTGCTTCTCTCCAAAGGCTTCCCTTGAATGTGCATTGCTGTGTTTGCCAAGTTTTTATTTTTTTAAGTGACTGTCATATCTAATGACTTAGTCCATCCCCATTCAGACACCTTGGATGGAAAATTGGTGTCTGAGACGGAAACTATGGTAGAGAACACAATGTAGGTCAGTAGAATAGAGCCCAAAGGGGTTGCAAACCCACTCTCTCTCTCTTTTTTTTTTTAAGATTGATTTATTTATTTGACAGAGATCACAAGTAGGCAGAGCAGCAGGCAGAGAGAGAAGGGGAAGCAGGCTCCCTGCTGAGCAGAGAGCCCAATGCGGGGCTCCATCCCAGGATCCTGGAATCATGACCTGAGCCAAAGGCAGAGGCTTTAACCCACTGAGCCACCCAGGTGCCCCAAACCTACTCTTTGATACATACCATCGCAAAGCAATGGGGAATTTGCTGTGGGGTGTGAAGCAGCAGAACATCCCTTGACAATAAACAGATGAGAGGTAGCATGATAGCACACACACACACACACACACATACACAGAGTCACACACCACACAATCATACAACCCAGGTGCCCAAAGATCTGATGCATGGAAAAGCAAATACAAGTTGCCCTGTCAAATGACTTCAAGTTGTAGTATTGGCTCCCCATACCCAAAACGCTGGGTCGTCCAGTCTACTGACCCTTCAGGAGGCCTTGGCCACATGAGGGCACAACTATGCTCTCAACTTGAGGTGGTTCCTCTTATTCTTGCCACTAAGGAGTCTAATACACATTGTAATTTTTTTTCCTGGAAAGGACTCAGAAGCAACTAACTAGAGTGACAATGGAGATGGATTCCTTGGGGGGAAGGTTATTCCAGAATATCATTTATTCCTCCAACAACTAAGCCATAATCAACTTAGAGGCTGACTGAAGACTAGAAGTCTTGGTGTGGGGCTCCTGGGGACCCTCTTTTTACCCTGCAGAACTATAAGATGGGAAAGACCTTAGGTTCTATCCATCATCTCCTCACCTGTGACCTTGGACAAGCTGTTCATACTCCCTGAGCCTCAATTTTCTTATCTGTAAACTATGTATAATGAAACTCACTTCTAGAATTTTGAGGACTCAGTCAGAAATAAAAGGTATTTAACTCAGTGCCTGACATCTTGTGAGCTCATAATAAATCTTGGTTATTAAGAATTTTCAAAAGATTATCAATCAAAAGGCACAAAACTTACATTGGTTGGTTCACAGATGCCTGAGCCTCATCTCTAAGTGCTCCCCAAGCACGCAGATCATTACTAACAATCTGTGTGCAAAATGCTGCAGTTATCATTAGCATTTACCTTCGATAAACTTGTTTACAGTACTTGCCTCATGACAGAGGTCAATAAAAACTCGAGTATAAAAACAGAGTGTTAAGGGGGAATTTGTTTTTTTAAAGGGAATGCCAGGGGCGCCTGGGTGGCTCAGTGGGTTAAAGCCTCTGCCTTCGGCTCAGGTCATGATCCCAGGGTCCTGGGATCGAGCCCCACATCAGGCTTTCTGCTCAGCAAGGAGCCTGTTTCCTCCTCTCTCTCTCTGCCTACCTCTCCGCCTACTGTGATCACTCTCTCTCTGTCAAATAAATAAATAAAATCTTTAAAAAAAAAAAAGAAATATAGAAATGTATTTAAAAAAAATAAAGGGAATGCCAACATTTTAATAAAAAGCAACTGAACACAATAAGGGGTGCCTGGGTGGCTCAGTGGGTTAAAGCCTCTGCCTTTGGCTCAGGTCATGATTCCAGGGTCCTGGGATCGAGCCCCGCATCGGGCTCTCTGCTCAGCAGGGAGCCTGCTTCCCTTCTCTCTCTGCCTGCCTCTCTGCCTACTTGTGATCTCTGTCTCTCAAATAAATAAATAAAATCTTAAAAAAAAAAAAAAGCAACTGAACATCTTCATGCTGATTAAACCGTAAACGAAACCTATTTCAGAATTTTGATAGCCAGAAAGGGCTTGCTCTACTTGAGATGGGGTGGGGTGGGGGGGAAGGGGCTTGAAGTCCCATCCTCCAGAACCCCCATCTACTTAACTAAACCCCCCCTTACCCAACCTATAAACAATAGTGGTTGAGAGCCTCAATCTAATAGAAAACTGGCATCTTAATGAAAAAGGAAAAGGGGGACTAGAGAGATGAAGGGACTCACTCCACTTCATGTCATCCAGCACAACTTTGCTGAAATGCAGAGGTCTGGCTACCTTTCAAATGCTCCTTTATCACCACACATGGCTAAACATAAAACCAGTGGAACTCACAGCTAGTGTCTTTGTCACCTTCCAATCCAGTCTCTTTGCTTTAATAAAGTGCTTATGGGACCAATACCTCATTACGAGCTTAGTGGGCTTTATTTTTTGTTTTTTTTTGTTTTTATTTTTCCAGAAAGGGATTATTTTAAATTTTGATTTTAAGTTTTTCAATAAATGAGGTTCTACAGTTTTTGCTAAGCCATTTTACCATCTATGGGTTTTGCTAGAAGTTTCTAAATCTTTCAAATGAGAAAACTGTACTGCAAACTTCATAATTTATAAAGGCTGCATATGTTATGAATATCTTTGAAAAATACAGAGTTTTGCCCACGAATCTCTTCTCTAATGATATAGTTAGCAAATAACTACGTCTTAGGTCTATATAAACAATCACAACACTGTCTTGAATTTTTAAGTACGAATCACTTCTTGTTTACATAAACAAGGCCTCCCCAAATGATAAGTCTTCAAAATAAATAGGGTCTACCACTTCTCATGGCTGAGGAATACCCACACACATTGTGACAACATCTGATGGACAGCGGGACCGCATGGACATCAAGGCCCTTTCTCAGAGTTTCAAGCAACGCCACCTTTTTCTTTCTTTTTTTTGTCAGACCACTTAAAAAAAAGGCGGTATGTTGCATCATTTGCTGAAGCTCTTTCTCCAGTTGAAACATGAATTATGAGTCCTTCTGAAACACATCAGCCAAATCAAGTTGTAACATGGCCTGGCTTTATTCACTGCACAGATCACCACAGTTAATCGCTTTCTGATGCAAGTCATGCTTTTGCTTCATTAAGTTAACATTTCCCTTATTTTTCCCCCTCCATGTTATGTACCAAATTAGCCAGCATTGAGTGGAAAATTTCCTCTCCTACCAGGTATACTTCATCCGAGGGGAATTGTGACTTTATTGGGCCCTTTGTACTTTTATAATAGGGGAGGTTAGAATGCTAGTTTTAGGACACTGGCTTTTCTCTGTTTCTGTAAATAATATGAAGGCACTTTTGGTGGTCTTTAAATTCTGTTTTTGTTTCTTTTCCCCTCTGCGGAAGCTCAAACCCAGTACCTAATGATGAATATCCCTCAATATGTACTGTTCAGCCTACCTAAGAGACCTACGTGAGTCTTGTTGGCAGAATTGAGAAACTATCATTGCGTCTAGAACAATACAAGGAATTTCCTGGGGCACTGACTTCCTGTTTCTATAGAACAGACCAATTGTTTAAAGCTATCTTCAGATTGGTGGTGCAAGAAGTTAAAGTGGCAGAGAAGATTCAGAAACTGTATGATCCCCATCTGAGTAACTTTCTTAAATGAAGCAAAAGGGAAGCAGTCATCGTATTCTTTGAGGTTACAGTTAAGCTCTTTAGGGAGAGGACTCATAACATTTTGCTGTGTACAGAGGCTGAATGAGAAAGTTGGTTGATCCCACAACATTACAAGTCTATGCATGGGCAAGAAGGCAAAAGGCTTCCGGTATAGAGCCCAAAGAGGGAGAACTGGGGTGGGATAAAATGTGGGCCCTTTTTCCTGAGTCATGCCCTCTTCCCTGCTCTGGAAGGAGAACCCCTATATAACCTTTCCTGGGATCATTTATGATGGTGTGGCTCTGTTGTCTTTTTCCAGATGGAGCCACCTGTGAAGGAAGGTTTCCCTAGTGTTTTAGCAACCACTGTCCAACCCAACTCTCTCTTCCGAATACTGTGTGTTCAAAAGCAAAACTAAAATAAATTGCTTTTACCCTAGTGTAGATTCAAAGTGTTTTAATGGGACTGACAAGGTCATTTAGTCCAAAACGCTTATAATATAGGTTAGAAAAAAAAAAAGGAGAAAATGCATATTTTCCTCATGTCATTAGGACTATACCATAGACACTGTGTTGTTAGAACTATGGATCTGGAAAGACAACCCTGACATATATGTTCCTTTTTTTAAAAATATGGATTCATTATTTTCTCTTCCTTCTCTTTCTCCTACACCACCCCCCCCCCACTCTCCCACCCTTTGTCATACCCGAAAAAAGATCATGGTCAATGTTTTCTTATTCTGTGATTTCCTGTTGCCAGGGACGAAGTTTAAATCTGGACACTATTCTAAAGAAGGCTTTGTAGGATTTTCAAATGCCCATTGTGAACAGCACCAACAGCTCCACGAACAGTCATTCCCCCAAAGTGTTCACAGCTGGACAGTGGCCTCTTATTTAGACTTGTGAATGCAATCCAACCTCTTCGTCAGACAGAACTGGATTTGGATCTCCTCACTGTTGTATGTCACTAACTTTAGCTCTCCCGTAAATACACCAGGGAGAATAATGGTACCTGATTCCCCTAGCTCTTCTGAAGGTTAATGTGCTGTGGCTGGCTGATACTAAAGACTCAGTGGCTAGGCACTGCTCTCGTCATTTTTCTATCATGGGCTCAGACACGTCCTGAGAGAGTTACGAATTCTCTCCTTGCACCTGTGAACCCAGGGCAGAGGTTGCCCATTTGGAGGCCTCCCTCTCTGAATGGCCTGTCTCCTGAGTGACCTGTAATATCCTGTCTTCCAACATTTCATCGTGAGGAGGGTTGATATGACACATCCGATGGAGGCACCATGCGCATGCAATTTTCTGCTTAAAACCACAAGGAAAACGGGACTTCTGATAAAAGGAATTATGATTCAAATCCTGGTGAGCCACAGAGAATCAGTTATAGTCTGTCTCAGCCTGGGGATGTAGGCTCATCGATCCACGCTCATCACCACTGGCCAGGGAAGGGCAGCACTGGCCCTGACTCTCCCATTAACTAGATAGGTGGGGAGTTTCCCTAGATCAGCATTTCCCAAGTGTGAGTCATTTTCCTATTGCCTTCCAGACTTGTGCTCCATCCAGTCCTTCCCTGAAACTACGGCAGCCACCATTCCATCGGACCCTCAGCTCTCTGTTCATTTAGTAAGTCCGTTTGAAGAAAAATACTGTTTCCAACTTCACCTCATCCTAGCTAATAATATCTATGAAACTGTACCTTAGAAGTGCTGGCTGTCTATAACCACAACTGTGTGTGTATGCACACCCCCCACCACACAATTTCTAATATGTAATACAATTAATAGATCAATATCACATGTTCAGAGTGGTGCCCCTTCAGGGTGTCTTGCATATTTGTACCACCCTACCGGTCCTCACATGACACTCAAACAGGTGTTTGGAAATAACGTCTGAGATGAAATGTTATTCTTTTCCTTTTGAACCAGCTGAGTGTCTATTTTGTGCCCTTTTCTCTTCAGAATGCAGTGCCTCAGAGTGAAATGTCACCAGGAAAAGAAATGCTCTAAAAATGAAGTTTGATTATGTCCTATAGCACAGATAGAAAACTCAGAGAAGAGCCCACATGCTACTTTTCATCCTGGGAACTGATGCTTGAATGTGTTAAAATGCTATTTGTTTTCCGACAGGCTACTTGAGCTTGGCACCATGTAAATCCAAAGTGTTTGTGGAGGTTCCCTTGGGGACAAAGGGAAAATCATCTGTATAGATCAAATGTGTATTAGCTGCATTAGCAATTGGTCCCTGGAGACCCGATAAAGACCTTTTTAGACAGATTTCACTGCAGACTTTTTTAAGAGCTTTCACTGAACTAGCCTTGGGTATCTTGGGTTTGGGGCTTCCTTCCCATCCTCAGTGTCAGAAGAGAAAGGTGGAGAATAAGAAGCGGAGCTGAGAATCTCTTCCTTCATTGTGGGCGAACCTCACTACCACAGCCACGCTCCCTTTCCCCATCAATATTTCATGGTCTCAGTGTCCTAAGAAAATGTATCTGTAGCCTTCTTGAATTGTAATGTGTAGCATGGTGGAAATATTATTACAGCACAGGTTCAAGAATTTAAAAATTCATCACCTTCTCAATTTAGAAAGCTGGTATGTGGTTAGAACTTAGGAAGGCTCTACAGGCCTGAAATGACCAAGGGGGCCAGAGCCCTGCTCCTGAGAAATCTATGGAGGTGGGGGCTGGCAGACAGAGGAGGGGGTGGCTTCCATTGCTGCTGCTCAGGCTGCAGACTCAGCCAGAGAGGTAGAGGCTGACGATCCACTGAATGTTCCTCTTGTACCATGGCACTGTTTGGAAGAGTAGAGAGGGAAAATGCTGCCCCAGCTGTAAGCTCAGCAGCAAAATGCAAGTTTGGAACAGGTGGGTGTTCTCCCTGCTCTTTGACCACCCTTTCCACCACAGCACAGTGCTTCCCAGGGCTTTGCTCAGTTGCGCATGTGTGTTTGCATGGTCTGTTACCGTACAACTGGTCACCTCTCTAGTAAAGCACCTCTCAGAAACCTGGACAATTACATAACATCCCTCCATCCACTGAAGGCCTTCCAAGTCATTCAGGTAGGTTGGTTGGACTCCTTTCCTTCCACGACAGGACATATTTCAGAGACTTACATTATCTTACAACTTTAGCCTCATTCCCACTAACTGGGATGCACACTGCTTTCTCCAGGATACAGTGTCCAGCCTCTGCTCATGAAAAAATGGGAGCCACTATCCATAGCAAGGGTGGCAAGGAAACTCGCCTGCTTTCCAGGACAGAAAGCAAACTTTGTAATTCCAGCACCTGGTTTATAGAAACACAAAGGAGAGTTTAACTCGCAGCAAAAAGGTTAGGGAAGAAATGAGTGTCACTTTCTAAACTGACACATATTAGCTCATCATCTCATCCCCAATGGCCTACCTTTCTTGCAGTGCTAAGTCTTGGGGACATCATCACTAGTCTGTGCACCCACCTAGACACCTCAGTGTGGCTCACACATTATAGCTGCCTCTCTGTCTCCACCCCCCCCCCCCCCCCCCCCCACCTTTGTCCTTTGCCTTGTCAGTCACTCATGCTACTGGCCATCAAAGATAGACATCTCTCAGCATGATGGTTTTTCGTGACCTATAAGTATGAGACACAGATGGCCTCACACACAGCCCAGTGGAAAGGCAGGTAGGATTTAATGTGATTTCCAGCCAACTGTCCAAGGGAGTATACACTCAGGTTGCTACTAGAAGAAGGCAGGGCTTTCTAAGAATCAGATCTGATACAGAAGTATTATGTTTCCATGGGCAGGATTCACCAATAAATAAAGATCTTGATTCCTTTCATTTTTAATCAACAAATGGAATGTTCGGGTGTCTGATCCCTGAGAGCTCCACACAAGTGCCTCAGGCAGGGGAAGAGGTGTCAAGGGATAGCCCCAGAGCCAACCTGCACTGCTCTCACTTCAAGAGGGACAGGAGCGATTCTGGATCTTAAGGTGATTTTCTAATATAGAAATCTGAACATCATCCCTACTTACAAATTCTCTACTGGTTCCATCACTTATAGGACAAAGCCTTCATTCTGTTCTAGTATCTTCAGCTCTTTCCCCACCACCTGCCTCTCATTTTATGCTGCAGGAGGAATACCCTATTTCTAGGATGATATCTTATGGTGCATACTTCAGGCCTTTTCTCTATTTAGCAAGGGTTTTCTTCATTCCTGTATTTCTACAGAATAGAATATAATTCCTATACTTCCTTCAAAACCGATTCAGACACCATCTTTCAGGGGATTTTCATGTCCTTTGTGCTCCAGGCCTCATAGTCTAACCTTTACATTTAACGAGTTGTCCCCTGTAAAGCACTTAGAACCGTGAATGGTACTTAGTAGGTGCTCAATTTTAAAAAGCTATTAGTATTGCCCTATTATTATATTTACTGTCATATATTCCTAGTATTTGCTCACCTGTTCCCCCCCCAGCTGTGATGCTCCTGCCAATGACTTTGTTGAACCATTAGTGTCAAGCTAATGTCTGGCACATAGCAGGTCTCAGATAGGATGTGCTGAGCTAAAATGGATTAAAGTAGTTTGGGAATCCCATGAGGTGTTTGGTTCCTTATTGCAGTGAGCCTTTATGCCAAAATTTGTGGTCAGGCTCTTCCCAATTTTGTTTGCAGGAGCATAGGTCTTATGCTCTCCTTTAATTCTGTTTGGGCACTACTACTGTCCAGTTGTATTACCTACTGGGTCAGTACCCAGAAGCCACATGTCTTTAGAGCAAAAGCAGCAGATGCCAGACAAGAGCTTGCTCTCCCCCTTCTATTCCTCTAATCAAGCTATGTGTTACCCTGCCTTTCTTTAATTTGATTTGAGAAGAGCCTTACAGCACAGTAGAAGCAAAGAATGAAGCTATTTCTTCAAGGAGCCGCTCACTTAAGTGGCAATTTTTTGTTGTCCATCACAGCAAGTGAGGCCCCTGACTGCGGCCAATTGTTGCACTTGGATCCAAGCATGAAATTGGAAGATTTTAATTTTTTTAATTTTTTTATAGACACAAGTCAGCCCTTCCTGATTTTATTAGAGTTTTGTTTTGTTGTCTATCTTCCTGACCTTCCACTTGATTACGTAGTGAAGTCTTCGTGGAGAGCAATAATCCTGTAAGCTTGACATCAACCCTCACAGCTATGAAAATAACAAAGCTGTCAAAATCTCAGCCTTACAACTTCAGACGGGGTCAGCTCAGAAATGTAATGGTTGGGAAACTCAAGGACCAGGGTCCTTGAGCGGAAGAAAAAAAGAGAAAAAGAAAAAAAAGAAAGAGAAAAAAGAAAAAAAAAAAAAATGAAGAGTCAAATAAAAGGTCCCAAACAATGACAATGGGAAGCTTTAAATTTCAGAATCTGCAGGAAAATGTTGCCTTTCTGTGCGTGCCATTAACATAGCGATTTAGTAATTTCGGTGGGAGATGCCATCTCCTTGGAGTCAGAGAAAATGAGAAAGTCTTTTTTTCTCCCACAGTATGCAAACAGAAGCTTAGAAACATGTTTGCATTTGGATTCGATGATCTAAACCAACAAAGTTCAACCTTTTCACTAGGAGCTGTGAGCTGTTTGACAAGACCTACTTTTTATCAGGAAGGTTCAAAGTCTACACACTGCAGAGACTTCCTTAATAAGAGGGGCTAATAAGATTATTTCCTTAAAGATCTAACTTTGGCACCCATCCTCCAACCATACAGTAGAGTAGAGTCATTCTCTAAATTGCTTACCTTCGAAAGAAAAGCTCTGTTGGCTGGAGCTGGGCCCCAGCATGGTGTACCAAGCTGCTATTAGTAGGATTCTCATTTGGAATTGAAGTGGCTATTATTTTTTGTTTTGTGCTCTTTTTTCTGTGATTTTTTTCCCCCACAATATTTTTCCATCATCAAAAAGTTAACTTCCCAAACTAAATACAAAGATTTCATTTCAACAGGTTGAGTCAGAATCGCTGATTATTCACCTGTCCCCAAATCACTCCAAACACCTTGCCTTTCCTCGGGGACATCCTTAGTCAGCTACATAAGAAAAGAAGTGTATATATGTAGGCGCATTCCTGGGCAAGCAGGCTTTAATGTAAGGATTGAGAAATGGACATATCTATATTAAATATGTATATATACTTAATTATATATTACATTTATCTTATATATATGTATATATAATATATATAATTACATATATCTATACATATACATATATACATATATATGTAAAAGCAAAGGGCTCTTTTCAAAAAAAATTTTCCAAGCTTGTATTTTGGGACCCATTTGGGATCATAACACAAGATCTTCTATTGAATGGGGAGTTTGAGAAAGAAAGATCATGTGATCATCAAATTGAATTCCCTCTAACTTTCTGCCTCCTGCCTTCCTGTATCATGGCTTATGTGATCTGCTCAAATAATGAGACATTTTCTCTCTCCCATCCATGCATGGGATGATGTACAGCCATTTAAAACTGGCCATGTTTAAAGAAATGTGATTTTAAAATGGGGACCATTCGAACAGGGCATGTATTTCTCAAAGGTGAAACAGTGATCAGTGTATGACATTTAATGATCTACAAGAGCCATAGAAAAGAATTTACTCCTCATCAAACTGGAAATCAACTCTCTTCTCAGGAGAGAGAAGATTGAAGCCATCTGTGGTTTTTAGTCCTTCCTGGCCTTGATAACTGAATCAGGAGTGTGTATAGCTCTGTGTCTCAACGCCTGAACTCCAGGAGGATACCACATCTCCCCAACTCCAGGATGTACATTTCCTTGTTCATTTTAACATTTATGAAATAGGAATTCCTCTTGGAACTGATGGCATGTTAGAGTGTCATTGGCAAAGGTTTTTCCTCTCTTATTCACACATAAAGTAACAGTGAGTTATTTTTCAAGTGAATGCCTTTTAGGATTGATGAAATATTGTCATTGATACTTAATACATCTTGCTTAGAGAAGTCACTGAAAGGAGCACCCCCTGTTGGGACTCAATACTTAAGGGAACAAACATATTTAACAACAAAGAAAACCTCAAACCTTTGCATCACTGACTGAGATAGAATTAAAAAACAAAACAGAACAAAAAAACCTTAGGTAGACATGTTAAAAACCAAACCAAACAACAACACAAAGCAACAGCGTCTAAAAAGCAGGAGGGAAAAAAAAAAAAGACTAGGGGACTCTCTCTGACCAAAAATGTGACAGTGGAAGGAAAAGAAGTGACATTTGCTATGCCAGCCACTTCCTCTATTTCTTTCAGATGTTCCCTGGAGTAGAGGTTCCTCACAGATGGGGAAACCGAACCATACAGAGGCTAAGACACCTGCTCGAGAACCAACACTTAGTGAACGTAAAGCCAGACTTCAACCCAGACCTGGCCAACCCGGGTTTTGCCCTACAAGCTGCTGACTCTCAGAAGCAGTTCTTTTGACTGGTGATTGGGCCATACCGGAAGCTAGTGCTCAGAAGTAGAGTTTGTGTTTTAATACTCCGGGACAGTAGTTTCCAAAGTGCTGCTCATGGAAATCCTCAGGGATCCTTACAAAAATAGAGAACACTAGATCCCTTTTCCAGCCATTCTGATTTCACTAGTGTCAGGTGTGACCCGGGCATTAGAATTTTTAAAAGCTCCCCAGAAGATTCCAACATATGACAAGCTTGGGAACCTCAGCACTAGGGCGTTTTCATATTGCTCCAGGGAAATGAGACAGACAACTCATTCCTGGTGGGAGACTGCACGAGCAATCACTACAGAGCCTCCTCAGTGATGCATTACTAGTTAGCCTCTTTCTTAAGTCCCACGTGTCATATTTTAAGAGGCCCTGTCTCTTTAAAAAAACTACATTTACTAAGTCACCTTCAGTTCATTTTCCCATGGACTTGCTAATGACTTCCACTTAAATCAAAATAAAAGGAACTGGGTGTTTTATTTACTGTGTGGAGTCCTTTTATAACTGAACACAGACTTTCATCCTTTTATTTACTATTGAAAAGAGCTTGATCAATGTCCAGCCTTCTTGGAGGACCAACTCTCCCCCTCCCTCCTTTATGTAGTGAGCCTGCTGAATAGTTCTGCCCCCAGGCCAAGCCAGGTGGCGTATTTCCTCTCCATGCCAGAATGATTGGTTTAGGGATGGACCCAGGACCACACTGGAGGCCAGGGCTGTTTTTGGAAAAGTTGGGGAATTGTGTAGTATAAAAAGAAGTCTGTCTGGCCTTTGCCCTGGCTCCAGAGGGGTAATCTCTAAGTCCTGGAATGCCCTGCCTCATTAGCATCTCTGTTCACCTGGCAGAGTTGGGCTATAATGGATAGTCTAAAAATGTGATTTATGGTGGGAGCTCTGAACTGTGTGGACCAGGTTGACCTCTGGAGAGACTAGAAACTAAATATCAGCTACATGGATGGTCATCTGTGTCTCTGTGACTGAGTCCCAGTAAAAACTCTGGACACCAGGGCTTGGGAGAGGTTTTCCTGGCTGGCACGCTGTGTGCATTGTCTCACACTGTTGCTAGGAAAAGTCAGTTCTGTCCATGACTGTATTGAAGGAGCACAACTAGACACTCTGCTACTTGAATTTTTCTAGACTCTGTTCCATGAGTCTTTTCCCATAACTCTAGTCTGTATCCTTCCACTGTAATAAACCGTAACTATCAGTTTAGTAGCTTTCAGTGAGTTCTGTGAGTCCTTCTGGCAAATTATCAAAACTGACGGTGATCTTGGGGTCCCCTGAACTTGGCAATGGATGTCAGAAGTGCGGGCGGTCTCATGGACTTCCCTGATTCTGCAGGAAGTGAATCTTCTTTTCCATGGGAAATTGATCCTCACACTATATGAGCTGGAGTTGATGGGGTCAATCTTGATCACCACAGAAAAAAAGCCCACAGGGAAAAGAAGGGTCCTGGGATATAGTGTGAGCCTCAGAAATCCAACTCTCCTGGAGCTACTCCTGGACTTAGTTTCAGTTCTATGAACAAAATACTTCTTTTTGTCTCAAACTCAGTCTTAGTGGAGAGGCTCATGTGTGTCCTTTACTACTCTACTCCATTGGGTTCTCATAAAGGATCCACTGACGAGTGTGATACATGTAGAGCTTAGTATAACGCCTGCAATGTAGTGCTTTGAAAAATGCTAGCCTGTTCATAATGATCATTACTATCATTTTTACTTTTACTATTTTCCTATCGAAAAACAATTTTAGGAGCTTAAGGAGACTGAAGTTAGGCAACGATGTCCTGGCTGTGAGCAGGTCCTACCTGTCCTGCCAGCCCTCTCACAGCCTGAACAGGCCTCCTCCCGCTCACTCAACTGCCTGCATCTGCCCTTCTTAACACCAGAGATTCAGATACATTTGGGAGCACACTTAGGACTGTCTGTGATAAAATATGCATATTTCCTGAAACCCAAAGTATTCTCACTGAATGTAATAAGTGAAAAGTTATTTTACAGGAAATGAAAATCTAAGATTAATTCTCTCTGATGCCATCTAGTCCCCTCAGGACAATTATTCATTGTACTACAGCAAAATAAACTTGCAAAATGTGGGAATTGGCTTTCTCCTTGGGTTTCTAGGAGAAGCGAACCCGTGTAAGTACTCAGGTCGGATCCTGAATGCTCCCCCCAACACTTCACCTCACTAAAGAGGTATCAGGCTTCTCAGAACACAAGACTTCAAGAGGATTCATGGCCATCTCCCTAGAGCTGGGCAAGGGCATGGGAGAAGACAGAGATGCAATGCTAATCAATCAATGAATTATTATTGATTGCTCTTTACTAGCATTGTGGGAGATAACTTGCATCATCACTGACCTCAGGAAACTTATGACACTCATCCATTCCCTCCTTTGGTCAACAAATAGCTACTGAACTTTCAAGCACCCAGCCAGATGTTAGGAAATAAAATGCCCTTACAGAGCTACAGTTTTAAAGACCAGCAAATCCCCAATATGGTCCATTCCAAGAATCGGGAAAGCCTTATAAAAATATAAGTATCTGAGCCTTTGGTCAAGATGACTGTATCAAAGACTTCTCAGGAGACAAGAAACCTATTTTAATAGGTGGCTCCGATGACTGTTGTGCTTAACCAAATTTGAGAGAACCACAGGGATAGATGATAAAGCACACATGCACAAAAACAATCTAATACAAGGCAGTGTTTATCTGCTAGGTGGCAAGCGAGTGAGACACCAGGAGTTAGCTGAAGGAGAGCTCACTGCAGACAATGTCCCTCTTACACCTTCGAAGCTGGCATATAATGACCTACTCCGAGTTTATTCAAGCCACCAAATCATGATGCTTCCCTAAACATTACCACAGATTGGTGAAGTTCATTCCCAGATGGAGAATCACCAAAGGTGAGTCAGGCAGCAGCTTGTCCAAATACAGACTCTTCCTCTCACTCAGCCCCACACAGTGCATAGTTCAAAAGACAATGTCTCAGAAATTCCAAGGCCATAAGAATTCTTGCCTGAAATCATTCCTTAATTCCCATAATTTGGGGGTGGTTAAGTATGATGTTAGCTTACTTTTCCCCTAGAGCCATATGTTTTGAATTTTTCGTTTCTGGCAATAGAAGCAGAGCTCCAACAATGAGACTATCCCTTGATTCATTTGTCCAGAGATGGGATAAAGTGCAACTTTTAAAGAGGTGGGGAGCAGGAACTGAGAGAGACTTGGGTCTGATTTCTGGCTTTGCCACTTACTGTGGAATGACTTCGAAAAATGCATATCATTTCTCTGAATCTCAGTTTCCCTAATCTTTTTAAAGGGAGAGAGCCCAGGGTGAGAGTTCAATGAAATAATGCATTTAAAGAAAACAGCCTAGAATATGGTCAAAAAGGAGCTGAGATTATCAGTACTGTTCCAATTACCTGGCAACTAAAGGCTTAATAACTTAAGACCTGTATAACCCAAGAAATAGGTTCCTCTTCCTGCTGCCAGTAACAAGCTCCACTTCATTAAGTCTCAGTGTGGAACATCAAGCTATGGTGAAAGGAACAGCTCTGCAAACCAGACTTTGCAGCTCTAAAAGACCATCGTTTTCTCCCATCTCTTTCTTCTCATGCCACAGAAATTATAATAGCATAATAGAAATTAAAAAATAAATAAATACATTTAAATACATTTTTTAGAATAAGATATTACAAAACATGCTTCCTTGGTTTTCAAATAAAAGAATATTATCTATCAGCCAGTTTTGGAAGAGGTTTTGTAGGCTAATTAAAAATAAATTGGGCAGGCATGAAGGAAATTTCTGCTACAATGGAAGTGCTCTAAAACTGGATTTAGGGGATGACTGCTTAACTGTATAAATTTACTAAAAAATCATTAAACCGTACATATACAGTGGGTGAATTTTTTGGTATGTAAATCATACCTTCATAAAGAGAAATGGCAAGTAAAATTTTTAAAATTAAAGAAGGAAAGAAGAAGGAACAGAAAAAAGAAAGATGAGGTTTCGTCTCTGAATCCTAAGTACTTCTGCCTCTGTTCTAAATAATATTTCCACAAACCCCAAAGTATCAGATCTGTGTCTGAGTAATAAAAATTTGGATTTCCATAGGATCTCTACAGGTCTGGTGTGTCCTCCTTCGTGGTCTGATATTAGCCCAGGAAGCAGAACTGTTCCTGGAAATAAGGAAAAGTGGAAAGTGGGAAATCTACCACTGACTCATTTCTGTCTCTATGAAAGACTCTTCCTGGTTGACTCCAGCAAGATTCCTAACACTTTCTTTAAGCCTCGCGTTCATCAAAATCTACCAAATATTTATCTGTTGAAACACACAGAAAACCAGTAAGGCAAGGGAAGACAGAGCTGAATATGCTTAGGAGGTCATTCCTCCCTGGAGGACCCTTGATGGGTAGAATTCTAGGTGCCAGACCACAATGCTAGGAGCAATAAGGCATCCTCTAGTCTTTGATGACCACCTTAAAGAAACCTGACCCAGGAAGGCAGATTTGATCCTGATGGTCTAAGAGGGAGAAAATTTGTTAAGAACAAACTAGTGATTTGGGGCAATGACTGATTTGCCACCTTTCATGTCTATGCTTGCGGCTCTTCCCAATGCCTCCTCTGTCAGGTACTTAGCTTTGTCTGTATTCAGGTCTCCAGTGGTATATGCCTACAGTTGGTATTCATTTGATTTCTTTTTTAATACACAGGGTTAATATGCCTTCCCAGGACTCATGCAAGTTAATATGTGGCATCCCAGGAAATAAGGGCTACTCTCAGAGTGGGGGAAAAAAAAAGGTTGACAGATGTGAACCCTGTTCACACATAGTTAGCTGCACTACAATGCATCTACACTTGCACAAACCATCACAAGTGCTTGATCACTCTGATGGGGGTCAACAAGAACCCATTTCAATGATCAAAAATGCAATACAGAAGCCATTAGAAGTTTCAAACAATGTATGCACCGCCCGCTACATAGCTGGTTTAATTATCTCAAGCTGTAAGGAACTTGTGGGGCATGCCTCAACAAGTATTTTGAGATGCCCAAAGGGGAAAGTCTAAAGCTCAATTTGTTCTTAAGAAAACCACACATTTTAAGGAACTGGAAGGATTCAGTGATTATAGTCAAAATAAGTTGTTCTGGCAGCCTCAGCTCTCAGGTGGTTATTCCACACCATCTTCTCATTTAACCATCCCAGTAACCCAGAGAAATATGTATTTTCATGGATGAGTCATGGAAGGTCAAGAAATGTTTTGGAAGAAACGCATTAAGTGTGAAGATATGATTAGTCTTGACACTCCTCATTGAGGTCTCCAGGGTCTTAAACAATGAAGGCTCTGACACTTCCTGGGGTTTTCCTCTCCAACTTAATTATTCTCACTCTTGCCCTATTTGTGAGCCCCCCCTGCCCCCGCTAAGCTAGGTCAATCTATCCAAGCATCATGTCCCTAGCAGTCTATGTAAACAATCTCAAATATGAGCCAAATTCATAATCACCTCTTAAGACACAACCCCACCCCACCCCTGGCCCCTACCACTTTATGATTCCAATCGGCCTTACTTCACTCTCCCTTTCCTGGATCTCTGGTTCTCTGTCCCTCAGTTGTAATACCAACTCTTCTTGGGTGTCCCCCCAACAAAGGATCTCATTGATCTGTCAGGTCTTTGTCTCAGCTCCCTTCTCTCTATCCCTTCACCTACTGTTCCTAGTTCTCTTAGTGCCACTCACTTTGCTCCACTGTATTAACCTGTATAGAAGACTGGCATTCCCCATGGTCCGTTCCATTAGGAAATGAAACAGGTCTTCTATACTGTTGTACTTTCAAGGCATAACACCCTGCCAGGCACATTCCAGGCACTAACTTATTGACTGAGAGATGAATAAACATCATCTTTTATTACATAACAAGCCACCAAGAAACAAACAAAACCCCCAAAAAACTCCTTCACAGTAGCCGTAATCATTTCTTTACAAAATAAGAAAATTGCTAAAAATATTCTCAGTTCCTGTGGCATTTGGCCCACTGACTTGGGGAAAAGAATATTTTCCCCCAAATGCAGGTTTAAAATGTAAAGGAAAAAAAAAGTGCTGTACTTAGTTGCTTAAAATTCTTTATTTGAAACCTGATCATCTGGAATTAGAGCATTGTTTTTCCAGGCAGTGGTTTTGAGACACACAGAAGTAAGGTCTGGAATAAAGGAAGATCTAATAAACTCTAGAAATCAGCCTATTCATCTACTGGGACTACTGGATATAACTTTCACAGCGTCTTCTAAAATTAACTTGGTCCCTGAAGGAATTCGTTCACTAGGGGATCAAGAAGTCCCTGCAATGATTGAAAGGACCTCCAAAGAGTGACTAGAGATGCAAATAGGGTGGGCGTGTTATTTTCCAGTCAGCACTGCCTTGTGGAAAACACACATACAGATAGCAGCCCTTGGCAAAGCCCACGGGGCTGCCAACATTCCTGTGCTGATGCCCAACAGAACCGAAATTCAGCGGAAATCAAGGAGCAGATTATGTGTGCTGCAAGACTTGAAAACTAACATGCAGCCCTAATGAGCGATTATAACTGCAGGCTCTGCTTGTTAACTGTTGAAAATATTTTCACAAGGCACTGGGTATGGCAGGATAATGCTAGTTATGAAACGTCTATGCTGAAAGGAAACTCTGTGTAAGTCAGGCTCGAGCAAGTCACCTGGATAATGTCAGTGATTAGAAATGAATCATCGCATGTTCTGGACTTGAGTGTTCCATGGCAAACCCCACTGGTTTTCTCAGAGACCAGAAGGTAAACAGATTTGTCAGGCTCAGTGAGGAGAAAGGCTGTCAAGCCCCTACGAGGGGGATGCAGGGGAGGCAAAACCTGACTCAACACGTGCCTCGAACAGGAACTGGCAAAGTTCTTATATGACATCAGTGGCATTCCGTAAGAACAAGTTTTTAAGAGATTACTTTGGGCATAGAAACACGTACCCCTTATGCAGAAAGAAGGGACCTCTGTGGACTGTCCAGTTGGATGTGTTACCCTTGTATGGGTAAATATAATCATCTCAACTTTCCAAAAACAGTCTTGGGGTCTTGAGGGGCCAAAGATATTGATGAGCTACTTAGGAGTTTGCTGGACACAGGCTGCATAATTTGGACATTTATTATTTTTAATTTAGTATTAGAAGCAGTAATGTTGTCACTCCTCTTACAATGGTATGTCACTCCTCTCAACACTGGAAGGCTGTATGTTTACAAAAATATAGTCACATGTGTTTTCTCGCTTTGGTCTGCACATGACAATGGGTTCCAACACTGACCAAATTCCATCCGTGGAAATTCTAAGTTGAGAGTGCTTATCTGTGATCTGGGATGGTTATTAAAATGCACATACGTCTGCCCCACTCCAGACCCACTGAAATAGAGCTTCCAGGGGTGGGGCCCAAGCATCTGAATTTTGGTAAACAAACAAACAAACAAACAAAAAACAACAAAGAAGTCAAAATCTTCCAGAAGTTTGATACCCAACACACCACGGTTACCACAGATTACAGTGATCTACAGACTACAACAGCCTATGGACTGGGGATGGAGGTAGCTGCTCTAGAGATCGTCCTTTTGGTTCCACTTTAGGATCCTCAACTTGTTGCCCGACTGCTTCATTAGTGTTAAGGATGTGGCACAGTTTTTGACTTTCCCTCAGAATACACACGTGTAAGAAGGGATTTGCCTAAACGATACAGATCAGTTCACAGTGAGCTAGAGCAAGGCATGACTCAGGGCCTCCTGATCACAACTTTTGTCAAAAGGTAGTCCTTCCTGTATTCTCACAATCTTTGCCTTACTGTGTTCTCCCCTTTACGTACTTTTTCCTTGAGATCCACTTTTTAGGTAGATCTTAAATCTAATTTTTTCCCTACATGCATTGATTGAAAAAGAAAAATTTTTTATCACAAGAAATGTAAAACAAGCATCACTTGCCACGAATAGAAAGTAAAGGTAAAAATAGATACAGAGAAAAAAAAGGAAGATGATAGGAACACTGCAGACATTCTCCTTAATTTAATCCGAAGGAGTACAACAGGGTTGAAAAGGGTTTACGTCCTTGAGCGATTCAGCCATTTAAGGCACACTGAGTACATCCAACATCTCAAGGAATCCCCCCAATACTACCTTGAAACTGCCCAGAGGAATGCCCCCCACTCTTGCGCCGAGGGGAGGGTACAGGTGAGTGCCTCCCCAGGAGGTCTGGGTTATGAGCACTGGGGAGGGGAGTGTGGAGGACAGATGCATGGGATCTGGGCTCTGGGAGCTGCTCATGGGGACCTGTACAGCGGACGCTCGTGCAGCCCCCGTGGACCTCTCCAGTTTTGTCCAAGGCCACCCAGGCTCTGCCTATTCATAAGACTGCCAAAGCCTCCTCATTAGGTGTTCATGGATGGCAGGCAGAGGTGGGGACAACTGGGAAGGAGAGAGAGAAACATTCTTTTATTCCAGGTTTGAAGCTCATCAAGGGTAGGGTTCAGCATACTAAGTCCTTTTCTGACTGTAGAGATAAAAAGATAAAATAGCTCCCTCAACCACAGTGGAGTTTAGTGTGTCTTTGACAAGCAGCATAATTAAGATCTAGCATAAACACAGAGCCTCCGAGGACAGTAAAAGCTGACTAAATGGGAATTTGTTCTGTTTGGCTTTTCTTTCCTTTATTTAGTTTTGCTGTGGAAGTTTCACTTTGAAACAGGGCCGGCCCCAGGCAGAAGTGCAGAGTCTGCGGATCCCCCAGAATACTACTGGCCCTGCCCCGACTCCCTCCCTTTCTGGGCTCCCTCCTGACCTGGGTCAAGCTTCCCGGCCACCCACCTAAGAGCTTCCCCCATGTGGGCAAAGCCTCTCCCTGGTCTCCAGCGGCCCTTGTCGGCTCCTTTTATAAAAGGACACATTCGGTGCCTGGTTCTGTGCTACATGGTTTGAAGCTCTTGTCCCGTTTCCTCTTTCGGAACATGAGGACAGCATCCTAAACCACCAGAACATTCACTCTGTGCCACACAGATCTGTGCTGGGAGCAGGTGGCTGGCCGTGGTTTCTTTGTTGTTAACAAGGGGCTTTTCAAAGGAGAGACCCACTTACCATCTGTAAGAGAAAGCTGAGGAAGACGGGGCTTGTAGCAACAGGTTTTGAGAGAGGTGATGGAGATGATAGCATCTATGGGGGGTGGTAGAGGTGAGGCTCTAGTCCTGGAGTTAGCCTGCCTGCATTCAAATCCTAGCACTCCTCTTTTCTAGCTCAATAAACTCAGGCATTTATTTATTTATTTAAGATTTTATTTATTTATTTGACAGACAGAGATCACAAGTAGGCAGAGAGGCAGGCAGAGAGAGAGAGGAGGAAGCAGGCTTCCCGCCGAGCTGAGAGCCCGATGTGGGGCTCGATCCCAGGACCCTGAGATCATGACCTGAGCAGAAGGCAGAGGCCTAACCCACTGAGCCACCCAGGCACCCCTAAACTCAGGCATTTAACTGAATCTAAATATCAATCCTCTCATCAGTAAATAGGGCTGTCAGGAGGAATCAATGAACTAAATCATGGAATGACTTTACACAGTCCCTTTGGGGCACCTGGGTGGCTCAGCTGGTTAAGCAACTGCCTTTGGCTCAGGTCTTGATCCTGGAGTCCCAGGAGCAAGTCCCTCATTGGGCTCCCTGCTCAGTGGGGAGTCTGCTTCTCCCTCTGGCTGTCCCCCCTCACATGCTCTTTCGCTCTCCCTCTTTCATTCTTTCTCTCAAATAAATAAAATCTTAGAAAAAAAAAAGACTCTGCACGGTCCCTAGAATTTAATAAACATGAACTTTTACTTCTATTATCCATATGATCAAATATCTGTCTTATAAAAATGGTGATAGAACCACCCATTGATCAGAATGACCCCTAGCAAGGAAATGCAGCATTTGTGGAGTCAGAAACATGTTTCATTTCACGGCATCCATGTTTCCCCCACAACTAATAGAGAAGACTTTTCTCCCCCTGTGGCTGTCAGTCAGCAGGAAGTTTCTTCTCCTTCCCTTTTCTGACACAGTACTCATTTTTGACACATGGCATCACTCTTCATTTCCCAGACAGTGGCCAAAAGGCAGTGATCTTGAAGGCAATGAGAGAATTAATTATAACATGTGAAACATACTCAACCTTCAGATCTGAAATGACAGGTAAATAGCAATTTGAAAGGAATGTAATCTCCTTCCTCAGAAAATGCTCATGTTAGAGGGGTTTCTATTTACCCACTGTTCTCTCATATCATGAAGGAAATATGACAACTCACAATAAAGCTGCTGTAAGCCCCATTGCCAGCAATGTTTGCAGGTGCTATCCCAGGGAAAAATGAGCATCTATCCTCCAGTTTCAAATTAGTCCATAATGGATAATTTGATGCAGGCATTATTTCTAAACAAGAAATTCCCTAAATGGTAATTGCTTCTATGAGCTGTTCAGCTAAAAGGGACAAATATTTCTGCTCATTAACGGGGATGCCATTTAGAACGGGTCCTAGTTAATGCAAGGAAACTTAAAGCAGAATGCCCTAAGAAGAAAGAGGTCAGGATTCTAGTGGTCAAGTGACACCTCCCACAGACCCATGTGTCTTACTAGAGGGTTCTAGGCTGAATTTGGCTCAAAAATCAGGAGTCCTGACAACACTGAGAAGGTATTTCTGCATATCAACCATTGCTAAGTCCCACCACGGCAAAATGGTCAAATGCTTGTCAATGTCAGGCTAAGATTAACAAGTAGAGATTTTCCCCCCACCCCCGTCTCATTAGCACCAGTAACAGAAGTTATAGAAATGTCCTATTTAATAGGTAATTGTGACAAACCAGAGAGCAGATCCTTGTTTGCTTTCTGTAGGCAGTGGAATTTATGTCTCCTATTGGCAAATACTATCCTGATAGAATGAATGAGAAAAGAACGAGATAAAAAAAAATTTACTCTTGAGGAGGATATGGCTGATGCGTCAAGCTGCATCAGGACCTTGAAAGATGGCTAGAGAGGGTAGTTCCAAAGATACCACAGAAACACCTGAACTTGGACAACCCATCTTAGTAGCAACTTCCAAAAGAGGGGCAACTTCCATGTTCTGGATG
Source organism: Mellivora capensis (assembly GCA_004024625.1). Classification (NCBI taxonomy): domain Eukaryota; kingdom Metazoa; phylum Chordata; class Mammalia; order Carnivora; family Mustelidae; genus Mellivora; species Mellivora capensis. The sequence continues at coordinate 248,350 of PISX010000177.1, forward strand.
CTATTTGCAGGCCACGGGGAATGACTCGAGAAAGCATGGCATACCAATAGCCTTGAGCTACTTCCAGCTTAACGGGGGGAGACAGACATGACTCAATTCCGCATGCAGGTGTATGTGGACGTGTGTACACATAGACACACAGAGGCTGAATGAACTACAAGTTATGCTTTTATATAAAAGGAGATGCTATAGGAGTGTATAAATGGGAGAATTAGCTTAGGCCTCACCTGGGTATTGATAACTGAGATGAGATCTACAGGATGCAGGGATTAAGACAGAAGAGAAGGGCAAGGCAGAGTAAGCACTATGTACATGTTACAAAGGCTCTGCCGAAGAGGAAATCATAGTGTTTTCAAGCAGTGGGAAGTAAGCCAGTATGGCTGGAAGCAGAGAAGAGGAGAGGGGATGGTGTGAGATAAAACGGAGAGGCAGCCCCTGGTAGGATTTTGATCTATATCCAAAGAACAATGATGTAATCAAGTGTTTACAGAGGGGGAGGGGTCTCCCATGATAAGATTCCAGTTGAACTTGTGAATACATGGGGATGGGGCGTAAAGTAGGTGTGAATGGATGCGATTAGAGGCTATCATGCCTCTGAATGAGAAATGGTGGTGGTGGTGGTCGAGACAAAGCCAATGCCTGTACAGTTGATATTGTTTCTGTTTTTTTTCTAGCTCCTAAAGGACACTCTTTCCTTTCTGTTACCTTCTCTAGCATCTGTAGCGTCTCCTCCTTCCTTTCTCCTTTCACAAAAAAAGTCTTCTGTCTTTAAGAATAACAATCAACTAAGACAACAATGAAATCTTTCTTCCTCATACAGAGGCATCCATTATTTGACGTCTTATTTCTCTCTCTCTGGAGAATAATTTCGTATAAAGGTGGAATGTGCATTTTGCATTTATTTCTTCTCAAAGAGAAAAAAATCTGGCTTTTGTCTTCATCACTTCAGTGACATGGCTATCTTGATGGCCATTACTTACCTCCCTAGGGACATCTGTATAGCTCCCATTCACTTGCTGGATTTTGGTGCATTTAACAGTATTGTCCACATTCACCTTGAAATCCTCTCCTCCCTCAACTTCTGGAGCCATGCAGCCTCATGACTGTTCCCTTGGCTCCTGGACCTCCTTTTCCTGTTGCCTTCAAGGCTCTTCCCCCTCCCTTGTAACACTTCACCGTGGATTTCTGTCAAAGGAAGGTCCATGGAGGACTGTTCTCAGGGTCACTCCCTTGCACAATCAAATGCCAACTCCATGTGGGTTTCTCCCTCGACTTTTTTTCTCAAATCCACTCATAAGCCTCAATTCCCTTGAACGATAGATGTGATTTTATTTGCCACTATCACTGCATTCTCAGAGTGTTAGGGGGAAAAACAAACATAAAATATTATCTTCCCCCAGAACGGTTTCCTTCAAAAGAGCTTTCTAACTTGTCCATCTGTACCAGGATGAAGATTCCACAGCCCAGCATTCCAGTTCCCACTGATATGGCACCAGCCTTCCTGTCCATCTCCCCCACCTCCCCAAACCCCAGGTCAGCTTAATGTACTGCTCTACTCAATATCTCTCACCCTTGGTTTTCTTTTACAAAATACACTATTTTGGATGGGTTTCAGATTATAGAAAAGTTACAAAGATAATCCAGTGAGTTTTCACGTGCCCTTTACCCAGGCCCCATCATCAACATTGTAGATCATCATGGTCCGTTTGTCAAAAATAAGACACGAACACTGGCACATTCCCAGGAATGCAACTCCAGACTTCACTAGTTTTGGGTTGTTTTTTTTTTCTGTCCCAGGATTCAATCCAGGATACCACACTGCATTTAGCACACTTGCTTTTTAAATTCCCATTGCCATGGCTTTGCTATAATGTCTCCTTTCCCCGCCAATTTTCTTCCTGTGAACCTTCCAGCTTTTCTCTTTTCCTTGGTGTTTCCATTTGTGCCATGGATCTAGTTCCTAGTTGTCTTTCATGTGAAACCTCTCCATGGGATGGTTACCCTATTTCTCTTTCCTTCTAACTCTTCCAGAACTTCCTCTTTGTTCACTAATTTGACCCCTGCTGTATACACTCCTATCAACCTCAGTACCTCCAACATAGAAGGAATTAAACACTCACTGATTCACTTTTAACCAAGAACATAAAAAACACATGTTGACAAGGATTCATTCCAAATGTAATCCCCCCCACCCGCCCATTTTCCTATTCAAGGAATCACTGAAGACTCGGACCTCAGAATAACTAACCTCTTCCTCTTAAGCTGCCAGGACCAAACCAACTTATTTCCCTTTGAGGTTCCCCAGCAGAAGAAACACATTTGAAATAAACATGTGTGATTTGTCATGCCCAAAGAAAATGTTTGTTTTTCTCAAACGAGTGTTTTATTTGGCAAACATGTGCCCCTTGTAGCTATTGTATAATGTGTGTTTGTAGAAGCTGCTTTAGATTTTATCTGGGTTCTGGGTGGACTGGTGGGTGACACATCTACTGTAATATATTCCTCAATTAAATAAGTGGATAGAAATAGATTTTAAATATTCAGGAATAATAATTGTTGGGGAGAGAAGCCTTAAGCGATATTCCTCACTGTCTATCACTTTTCTATTCTTATTTCTCAAATTTAGGGCTTATTAACATTTTTCTAATATTTTTCTCCAAGCGAACAGAGAGGTGGATACAGAAGTGAAACTGAAGAGTAATAGAAATTAATGTTATTATTATACTTTGCACTCTCTAACTGGTCACATTTACTGACCTCTTGATGTTTTGTAAGAATAAATTATGCTTTGGGGCGCCTGGATGGTGACTTTAGATTCAGCTCAGGCCATGATCTCAGGGTTGTGGGATCGAGCCCTGCATCAGGCTCTGCACTCAGTGGGGAGTCTGCTTGAGATTCTATCCCTGTCCCTCTACCTCAGCCCCTCCCCCTGCTCACCCGTGCTCTCTCTCAATCTTTTTTTTTTTTAAGAAGAAACTGTGATTTCAGACAAAAAAACCTATTGACACATGCTTTGAACAAAGAGAAAGGAAGAGAAAGAATGGCTAAGAAGAGGTAAAAGTTGAAAAATAATAATAAATATTTATTAAGCATTTACCACAATCTATTACATACGGTTTTACAGTGCTTGTCCTCTTCTCCCTTAATTCTCTGAACCAGTTCGTGAAACTTACTATTATAACCACCATTTTATAGATGAGAAAACAGAGCCTCAGAGACTAAATAATTTGCCCAAAATCATACAGTAGGAAGAGGTACAATGTGCTGTTGTCTTGATCTCAAAGCCTAGGTTGCGCTACAGCCCCTCAGAAGGGAAATTAAGAATATGTAATTCCAGACCAGGATTTAATTCTACCTATGCAGAGCAAAGTAACAGAGAGGTTTTAACAGCAAGGAGAAACCCTCACCCCAGCCTATTTCTAAAAGCCCACAGCAATGCTGTGGCAGCATATTTGCTGCGCATCCTGGAAAATCCAGGAAAAGTGAGTGCGTAAAAAGCAATGGTTTTCTTTCCCTGCCTGCTTTCTGTGCAGCAGGACTTGCAAAAGAAAGGAGGAGACGAATTGGAAAACTCAATCAGGGATAGAAACCTCAGAGGAGAAGGCTCCTGCAGAAACTGTGAAAACGTTACTCAACATACAACAAAACTCTTTTTGTACCACCACACATGTTGACATCACTATTATCATGTAAATTCCTGTTAACAGAAGGATACCTCATGGGGGTAAAAATGAATCACCTTTAAAAAAACAAAAGGCACTGCAGACCTCCTGGCAGATCTCTATGACCTCTGCTAACCACTCGGAGGGAGGCATTATGTTCTACTGAGTGAAACACTAGCTCTAGGGGAAATCCCTAAACTTAAGGATGTAGACAACTGCTCTTTGTGGCTCCCAAGGAGCTATTAGAGTCAGTGAGGTAGACAGAACATGTTGTCTTCGAGTCTCGAGCAACCCTCTGGAGCCACGCATGAACCGTCTCCTCTCCTGATGTATACTTCTAGTTGGGACACGTTCCAAACACCTCTCTGCACCTGTGTCATGAGGAACGCCGGGGAATTGGTGGCAGAGTGGAGTGTCCTTCTGACATGGGCCACCATGCTGTGCCTTCATGAGACACATCATGACCTTTGAGTCAGAAGTCCGTGGCTGCCTCTCTACTCATTCAGCTGGTCGGGGTGCGCTCTAAGGATGTCATCATGTCAGTTTTCTCCTCAAAGGAAAACTGCCAGGTAAGGAAGTGACAATCTCGGCGTTTGTTTTGTTTTTAATTGTAGGCCGGCAATCCCCAATTTTCTTAAGTACCGTATAGGTCACAAAAAATAGGCTCGCTCCCTTAAATAGTAAAAGAGCGTTGAAATAAACACTATGATTCTCTTCCTGATTCCGAGTTGCAAAATTGGGGAATTATTGGTCATCTTTAGGGTTCCATTTGCTTCCCCTGTGTGCTATGCAATCATTGTTGTCATATTCTGTGCAATATTTCCATAGGTAGGGTGTGTATCACTTTATACATAAAATACACAGATGTATAAAAATACATGCACATGCATACATCAATGATATAATCCATGTTTTTAGTATAGAACATACTAAAGATAAAGATTATGCAAAAACAGGTATGACAGCTGATGTTTCACTAGAGAGCTTTTAATAAAGACCTATGCTTTGCTAGATACAATCTAAGGATATCAGACAGGCTATGCTTACACACTTGGGGTCTATAATACAGGCCAAACGCATCCTTATGGGCAGTTACTGATAAAGCACAGACACAGAGAAATAAAAACTTTTGGCAGAGACGTGACTGGCCATGAAATTTTGAGTCCTATTCCAGGGGTTGGAGTGAAAAATGAAAGGCAAAGTTCTATTTTTCACTGATTACAAAAAAGGGAGAATCACTATGATTGCGGGGTATCTGCTCCACCAGTGATGGAGAGGCATTTTCAATATGGAAAGCGTTTGATGGAGGGAGCCATGTGTTTTTAGACAATGTTTGTCTGATGGGTGGACTGTCACTTGGGGGCTTTGGGCAGAAAGGTCTTTGTGGGCATCTGGTGAGAAGGACAGAGAAAGGAGCGCTGACAAGTGACTGGGAACCTCAGTACCATCTCTTGACAACTGTACTGGAAATCTTGTTTATATTGCTTCCCATGGGATGGTCAGAGTCAGCGGGAGATCAACTCTAAGATAGAGGGGTTACAGGAACCCCCTCTTTTACACTCCGATGGGTCCAGGCTCTTCAGCATTTATGTTTCTAGGTTTGCTTTTTGGGCAGGGACTGTCTGAAAGCCCATTATTCCTCACTCTATTTTGGTTCCTCTGTGTTAAAAAATGATGTTCTGGCAGTTGGAGAAGGCAAGCGTGTGCATTTTCTAAGTCGGAATCATGCAGCGTCGAACATTGCCTTACCCAAATAAAACTTTTTGCTTTCAGACGTTCAGTGGGCATGTTCCTTTTTTTAGCCTAAAAATTTTCTGGTCTGTATTAACAGCTTCTTTCACCGGCTTAGTCTCTCCCATTTTGCCAGCTGTGGACCCTGCCAGTGTGATTTCTTTTGTGCCCTGCTTTAAACAGTCTTCGAAACAGACCTTATTCTGCCATCAATCCATGCAGAGAAATCGCACTGACATGAATGGAGGCTCCGTGCAGGAATCAAAGCCAGGGCATGGCTTCATCATATCTTAAAAAAAAAAAAGTCCTCTTTTTATTTTGTCTGTTAATAACAAAAAAATACACTCAAAGAGCTGAGATAGAGGTTAAATCAAGAAACCAGGCAATGAGAAACTGAACTTCCAGGATGTTATTTCTTTTATCTGTAAACTATAATAGGATCTAGTCCCCTTTTAAAAATGTTCAAGTATGAATACCTAGATAATTACAATAAAATAATACTGGTTAACACTTATTAAGGACATATTATGTCTTGGGCACTGTGCTAAGTACTTTTTTCTAATATAATAACCTTTTAGAGTAGGAACTATTATTAAAGCCCTATTTTACCCTTCTGGTAGTAGCTGAGCCAAGATTTGAACTAAGGCAGTCTGACAGCAGAGAGCGTATTCTTAACTACTTCTCAAAACTGCCCAACAGGCAAAGAACATTGTCAGCCCTGAAAAAACAAATGAAAGCACACACTAAAGTGGTTTATTTAAGGTAGTTGGCCGGAATAGGAACAACCTAATTGAAAAGGAACAAGGACAACTCGAATTAGTTTATGCGAATGCTAAAGTAATCATTAATAACAAGACACTCAAAATGTCCAACTAACCTGGAAAATGACAGACCCGTGGCCAGGGGCAGCCAGAATTGGCTGGGCTGTACAGAGGAGAAACACTGCAATCTGCTCTTTCCACCTGCTCAGGGTTACTTCTGGCTCCTCTTTCATAAACCAGAGAATGAAGTGGGCTTAGCTTTGTGGAAAGGCCCAGAGTCAGGAAGAAGGTAAAACAGTTACTGGCCTACAACTGGTTCTGGCTTTCTGCACTGGGAAATTCTTGTTCCCAGGAATCCTCTTTTATCTCCAAATGTAAGGTAGGATGGAGAACAGGAAAAGGAAAATATGGATTTCAAATGCTTGCAATTATTTGCCTAGGAATGATTTTTAAAGCCTATCTTGATTATTTGCCAGTTTGTTTCATTAATTATTTTCCTCGATCAGGAAACATTTATGTACCAGGTGTTATGCTGGGCAAGAAGGATGCAATATTCAATGAGCCATAGCACTTTCCTTGAGATGCTCACAAAATCATGGGCTGCGCTGTTGTACAGTGCCGTAGGATCTAGGTTTTGCCTCCCCTTCCATTGTCAAGAATTGTTCCTAGGACTCCATTAGTCAGCTCAACTTGCCTCCAAGTAGGGTTACATAACTATTAATATAAAGAGAGAGGAAGTGACGGGTCATTGATCAAGAAACAGCGGTATTTCCCACTATTGAATAGAGAGGATGCTGATGATCCAAATGAGGTAGATCAGCCAACAAGAAGGAGTTTGGCTTCCTGAATAATCCATTGGACTGTGATGAAAATAATCTACACCATTCTTCTAAGGTAAGCTACGAGGGGGATCCAAACTTTTTTGCTACCATAGCTACCATCACCTTAACATATGATCTATAAGCAAAGTGTATTTGAAGATCTTTTCTGTGATGAACTATTTTGACTCAGAAGATCTAAATATTTCCCTGATTTTCAAGATCTTGTTTGGTATTTCACTGTTGATTGTTCAACAATTACTAGTAACACTTTCATCACAATGAATCAGTCAGGTATCTTCTTCTTGATGAAATAGATTTAATCTAGGAAATATTTTAATAGATTCCCTTACTGTAAATTAATCTAGGGTTCACATATTCTAAGGAATTTTTAATTTTTTAAATATTTTATTTATTTGTCAGAGAGAGAGAGAAAGCACAGGCACAAGCAGGGGAGCGACAGGAAGAGGGAGAAGCAGGCTCCTTGAGCAGGGAGGCTGATGCGGTACTCGATCCCAGGGTGCAGGGATCATGACCTGAGCCAAAAGCAGATGCTTAACCGTCTGAGCCACCCAGGTGTCCCAGGAATTTTTAACTTAAATGGTCCCTGAGGGGTATATCACTTGAAAAAGAGAAGAGCAATACTTCCCATGAGCTAGGCGCTATACCAAGTCACATATATATGGATATGTCTATATATATATACACATGTGTGTATTTTATATATATATATATATATATATACACACACACACAGACACACACACACACATACATACATACATACAGCTTCAATTTATCCTTACAAAATCCTATAAAGGAGAAACCTGGAGCAAAGCATTGGCTCAAGGTTCCACAAAGATACACAATAGTGACCAGGATCTGAATCCATTACCTGTCATCTACCGTATCTGTATTTTCTCACTGTAGTGAAGAACACTTATGTGTTCTTTGGGCAAAACAGAACCCATTTTTGGAAATCTTTTTGGAAATCTCCACGGACCATGTACCCACCACAGATTATTTATGTTCTCATACTTGTCATGGGAGAATAAAAAGAATTCAAAAGAAGGTTAACATACAAGCTATCACTTTGAAGGCATATCCGTAACAAAAGGGAAGGAACACCATATATTCAAGTATTCATTTGAAATTAAAGGTCTATGACTCCAGCTCCAACCATTACAGTGCTGGTATACATTCTTGCCTACCAGCTTCCACTAACAATCCCCTGGCTTCCCTTTTTCCCATCTCTCCCATACCCTGGACCCACGTGGTTTGCAAGTGTTGCCTCCATTCTGAGGTGCACAGGTGGGCATGTGAGTCCAGCATGGCCAAACAGAGCACGGGATTCCTTTGGACACAGAGGTTACAAATAGGTGTGCTGTGTAAGCTGGGTCACACAGGTCGAAAAAGACCTAATGATGGGGTGTTTCTTGCAACTATTCGAGAAAGAGAGGTTTTTTCTCTATTGAGAATGCCAGAAGGCAAGATGAATGCCTGGAGCTGCCTAGGAAGAGAGACAGATTCTAAACAAAGTGAGAAGGGGAAGCATGGTAGGTATACATCTTCCTTTCACATGGAGTCAAAGAATGGAACTGATCCTGAATGGAAGCAATCCAAAATAGGAACCCTGGGAATCAGCCCTTCCCGAACTTTTCTATCCTATCATCTCAGTCAATACATTTTCTTCCTTCCTTCCTTTCTTTCTTTCTTTCTTTCTTTCTTTCTTTCTTTCTTTCTTTCTTTCTCCTTTCTTTCTTTCTCTCTCTCTTTCTCTCTCTCCCTCTCTCCCTCTCTCTCTCTCTCTCTCTCTCTCTTTCTTTCTTTCTTTCTCTCTCCTTTTTTTTGGAGTTAAATTAAGTCCTGTAAATTGTATTCATATGAATACTCAGCAGTAAAATCATTACTTGCTAAGTGACTTTCAGTGAAAAAACAGCGCTGATGGCTTTTTAAAAAACTGGTATGCAAAACTTGAAAATGTAAGACTGACGAAAGAGCTGCTGTGGTTGAGACAGGGCTGGCCCATGATCTGCCCCTTCTATTCTCCCAGCCCCTCTTGTACAGGGAATCTCACCGCTCACTAGAACACCATTCAGAACCTTGAATAGCAGATGCTCCCTATTTGCCCCTGGGAATAATCATCTCTGTGCTGTGAGCGGAGAAAATTGAGACAAGGAAGAGGTTAACCTTTGGCATTTGAGTCACTAGGAATTATACTACTCCCTAGTATGTGCCTTCTGGTAGGTTCAGGGACTCTAAGACATGGCTCTACAAATTCCAAACCCTGAAGCCCCATGCTAAGCCTTATTGGTGGAGACAAGCTCTGAGCAGAACATTCAGGGGAAGCATGATCCATACCTATGGTTTTAGCCTGCCAAGTTCCCATTGTCTCCTTTTGGAGCACTGTCTCCATCTTCCCTCCTCACTGCCAGGCCAGGAGGTTCACTGGGGAGACTTCACCTTTTGACCAATGTGTATATTCTTTTCTCTTGGTCACAGTGATTGGTTCAGGGAAGAATATATGTCCCAAATTATTCCAATGAGATTCCATCTTAGGACCTTGTTGCTGGTATCTAGTTGGAAAGGGAAACTCTACTATAATCTGTCTCGGTTGTTACTACAGGTAGACATGTAAGCTTAGACCTAGTGGGACCTACCTTGTGCTGTAAATGGAATCTTTCTAAAAATGATGCCAACAGAGAACAAGAGAAAAACCAAGAGATGGAGAGAGTGTGTCTTAAATGATTTGAGCATCTGGATCCAGCCATGCTTTTCATTGGAATTTCCCTGTTGTAAGAGGCAATGTATTTCCCTTTAATTTTTGCTGAAGCCAGGTGAAGTTCGGTTGCCATCATTATTAAGGGAGATCATTTTGTGTAATAATGTAAGCAAAAGCTTTCCATTGAGCTTAGACCTAAGAAGTTAGGGTCTAGTTCTCCAAGCTACAATTTGAACTTTAAGCATGGCATTTGGTCAAGGCATTAGGGACAGAAAAAAAAAAATGTGGGCCAAAATGTTCCATGATTATGTTTTGTTTGGCTATTATATTTCACTTACCCCCAGTGTGATTTTTTTAAAAAAATTTTTTTTAAGATTTATTTTTTTGACAGAAAGAGAGAGAGAACAAGTGAGAGTAAGAGAGAGAGAGCGAGCAGGGATAGGGGCAGAGGGAGAGAGAGAGAAGGCCTCCACACTGAGTGCACAGTGTGCACAGTGCACAGATCATGCAGGGCTTGATCTCACCACCCTGAGATCATGACCTGAACTGAAATCAAGAGCTGGACGCTTTACTGCCTGAGCTACCCAGGTGCCCCCCCTAGCATGCCCGCTACGAAAGTAAGTAGACAGGTGTTACACTGAGGCAAAGGTAACAGTACTTCAGCATTTACCGTCTCACACCTGTCTGCCTGGTACTCGTGGATATTTGGGTTTATAATCCCTTGACTAATGCTGTCGTAGAACCATCATTTGATGTTTCTACCTTGGATTTGCCTATTTCTCAAGTCTGAATTTGTAAGTTTGGCAGTTTGGTATGGTGGGACATATCTGAAGAGGGATGAATGTGGGTAGCACACCTGCCAATTAAATTTCTATTTGAACCCTATGAAGTGACTCTCCTGGGGATTTTCCTATGGATGAGAGGACTGTTCATACATTCAGGACGTGGATGATATAGAAGCATCCCACAGGGCCTGTATCTCAGCGATCAATCCATCTGCCTCCTCTACAGCTTCCCCTTTTCCTGCAGGACTGGAAATCAATTGTGTGTTAGCTACTGTCTAGGTCTGAATCCGGGGAGCCTGAGAATTGAAATGCACATTGTTTCATCAGCCACATCAACAAGGAAAAACAAAAGGAAAGAAAGGAGCTCCCCTCAATGACTTCCCCACATGAAATGCATGTTAAGAAATCATTGATTTATTTCACCAGGGCACTGAGGAAAATTAGGAAAAATAAAGAAATTTCAGGGACCACATTAAACCATTTCACATGATATCCAGAGATGAGGGTGGGCTGAGACAGGAGACCAGGGGACAGGAGAGAGAAACTCTGAATGTACAGAATAGCTCTATACACACATTTCTCGGCAGACTGTATAGTTGGAGGGTGTGGGGAAGAAATGCTGTCTTTTTAAAGAATTAGATACATGAAAAATTTTCCTGTTCATTCAGATTGGCTCAAAATACCATGCAGGCTGGCATTAATGGAGATTAAGTATATTTAGAGAGAATAATTCAAAAGACTTTACCAATTTGGTACTATTTCCTTCAAAATGGAAAAACCTTAATTTAACAGGATATAGATGAATTCCTAGATTTATTAAAATAGTTTGGAGCTGAATAGATGGAGTAGGAGTCACAAATCATTTGTCCCTGATATTTTAGATTCCATATCTTGAATTAAAACCCAAATAATACAAACTCCCAATTTTGTGGGATGCTCTAAAGAGGCTGGTACACATTTTGATATTTCCTTCCAATGTATGGCATCCCTTTTGACCTTCTTTTCACCCCTTTTTGGAACAAAAGAATTACAGTGACAAATGCAAATGTGTGCAATCTTTTATTCACTGGTTGGCTGAGAGAAAAACATAGTTTTATATTTTGCTGGTACCCAAAACTCATTTAACTGCTTATGCTGGAGAAGGTTAAAAGCAAATAAGCAGAGGGTACCAGGTAGGAATATAAACTCTGGAAGACAAGAACTATGCCAACCTTTGGCCAGTGACTATATCCATGATCATTATTAAAGTTGGCATTACTTTAAGATATGATCTAGCCTAAAATGGGAAGGGTGAGTGATTTCTGTGAAAATCACAACTCCTACTTCAAATGACCTAACCACAGGAAGAGAATAGAAAAGAAGATGATGGGGAGAAAAGGAAGGAGCAAACCCTGAGCTTCCACTGCATTCTGTGAGGTTCCGTGTCAATCATACTCACACATTATTTATCTCTACCAAAACAAGGCCCCCCAGAATAAACAAACTTTCGAGTTGCCATTATCTTCACCCGCCCCATTTTACAGAAGGGGAAATGGAGGCTTCAGAGATTACATAATTTTGTCCAAAGGTTCAAAGTTAAGAAGTGTTAGAGCCAGAATTTGAAATAGACAGTGATTCTTAGGTCTATTCTTACAATTACTGTTCTCACTATGACACTGTTGAGGTTCTGGTCAGCTGTTCTCTATTAAATTAATCCTGAATTTGGTTGCAAAAAACTCTTCAAAGTTACAATCTAAGGGCCTGTTAACTTCACCTTGTGGTTTACTCCCTTACCCCCAGAATTCCCAGAATTCCCTCCTCTCACCATTCACACACAGTGCTATTCATTAGATGCCAGATGTATCACTGTACCCACAAGCCTGTCTAAGGCCTTGCTCAATCTGTATGATTTCTCACCAGGGCCAGGGATCTGCTGGTAAGGAAAAACAAAAACAAAACAAAACAAAAAACCCTTCATACGTTGGCTGACATTTTTGTAATGTTAGAAACAACATGGTGGATTGGAACCATGCCTGTCTAGTTCTCGAGAGGCCAGAAGCATCTCTGGCAGGTCAAGGTAGAGGAAGAAGCTGGGCTAATGGATGGAGGAGCTGCCTTGGCATTGATGGAACTGGAGAGTGCTACAATTCCTCTCTATCTTAAGCACGTGCTGCCATGGCATCCAACTGCTTTAATGAATTTCCTGGGGATTGGAAGTGGAGTTGTAGAGGGCTTGTTCAAATGGAGTTCAGAAACCCTTCCTTCTGAAATGACGAGTTCGGGCTCTCCGCAGTGCCAGCTGCTACCAGTGCCCCATGAGCCTTCCCTGCAGCATACAGTGGTCATCCACAAACACGTCTCAGCCTTGCCCTGCACAGCCCTGGACCTGGCTCCCACCATCTCCCAGACCTGTATGACCCTTCCCTTGGACTTCCTGAATGAGCTGATCTGGGTGCATGCTGGTGAACACAACGATCTTGGAGGAATGAGGATAAACAGGAGAAAGTGAGAGGAAAAGACCCTTCTGGTTTGCAGTTGGAGTGATCAGTGTTTCATCTTCCATGGAGCTCAGAGAACCTGAGCTTACATTCAATTTCAAAAGCATTGTCCTTCTACATGCTTTGAAAATTCAGCAGTCACCTTCCCCCTACTAAGTAGAAGCTGCAAGTTCAGTGATGCTAAGAAAAGTCAAGTCAAGTTCAGACATGCATCTGATTAGAACTATGGTGAAGACAAGTGTTTCTGAATTGGGGACTTTTGTTGTCCAGAACAAAGCTGGCCAGTGAGCTAGGTGAGCAGACCCTGTGTTCATGGAGTCTGACAGCTGCTTGATTGACTCACCTACATTTGCTTTTTAATCCAAAGCAGCCCTCCCATAATGTTCATTTCTTTCCCACCAGCAGTATTTTAAGCTGAGGTGGGGAAAATTAAAAGCTACTAATTCCTTGGTGAAAAGATCAAAAAAGTACCCAAAAGGCAGCTAAGGGGACTTTTTGTCTCTTTAATTGCTCTCATTTCAATTTGACTGCTCCCTTGTACTTTTTTTGTTTTTACATCTTTTGCTCCAAGTGCCAAAAGCCTCCATTCTCTTGCATTCACAATAAAGCAAGTTACACAACTATGTGCTGCAAAGAGCTGAACTTGGAAATGATCTCAGTGTCTTACTAAGGTGTGGTGTGGGGTTACTCCTTTCCCAGAGCTGCATGTGGGAGAACCAGCTTGTTTGGGCTATTGGCCAATTAAAGGCCAAGCCTGGTGAACTGTATTATTAACAGTAATTCAGAAGTCTGCTATTAATTATAAGAAACCTTAGAACCAATACAGAAAACTCCTCATCAATGATCTTCATAAATGCTTTCGAGATGGTTGAAGCCTCAACTTGAGTTTAGACTGGCCATGCACTTACTGAGTCCCTTTTATTCACTCTTTGCATTTCCAGGGAGCCATATTCCAGTACCTTTGTTCAATTTGCTGTCCACTGCAGAACTGGATTCTGAAGAGGCAGTAAGTAGGAAAGGTGTAGAATCAATGCTTTCTCCAATCCCAGGGTCCCAGAAAATTCTTTTGCGCCTGCTTCCTTCATGTCTTGTTTTTGGGTGTATATTTACTACCATATTTCCTACTACATAGTATCATTTACTGAGTATTTCTTTTTTAAATTAACTCAGTTATTTCCCTTGAATTTATCCGAGGAACGAAAACCTGTATCTCTAGTTTATAACACAGGGAGAATTTATGTTAGTATTTATGTCGTAAATAGAAGGTAACAGCAAAAACAAATACAGGGTATGAAAAACAAGTGGAAACAGAAGCATTTACAAAATCGTACAAAATGCTATTGCCAGCTAATTATAAGTACAACTGTCATGATTTGTGGTAGTTAGGTTTTATAAAGTCACCATGAATACTGGGCTTGGGAATGCTGAACCACTGTTCCTCCAAGAAATAGAGGCTTAGGTTCCTAGGGAGTCACTGGCCACCAAATTTTCATCAACCCATCAACAAATAACTTATTTTATGTATGCTTCAGCCTAAAAACGTCTTATTTAATCGATAGTGTTGATTCATTAACATTGAGCTCATGGCCAACAACAATGTAACTCCTGTCTAAACAAAGCCCACTTGACACACTTCCTCCATAAGGCACATTCCGGCCTTCTTGTGATTTGGATCGCTAGATAGCCCTCCAGCACTGCACTCAAGGGCCATTTTAAACAGCAGGATTATCAACAAAAAGCACAAAGTGTGGAAAACCTGTCACTGAATGGACCATCAAAGGACACTGTTTAACTTCATGAGAACTGCAACAAGAAGGCAGAGTGGGGACTCTGATGATTTGCTGCTCTGCACATGTCCCTGAGTATTGATCCAAGTGCCATGAGTACTGATTTGGGGGTCACCCACACATTTTAGGGAGGATGCAAATTGACAAATATGAAATCCATGAATAATAAGGATCGACTCTATTATGACATCATACTAGTATCAAACGGAAGTTTTCTCCTTGAGATAATGAAGAAGATTCTAAGAGTGTAAACACCAAACACTGGTCCTGCTATGTGATTCAGTGTACTTAATGCCGAGTGTGTGACCCAACTATTCCCCTGGAGTATTGTCCCTGGTGCTTGTCTCAGGATTTGGGAAATTCTCCCTTATCTCTATACATTTGGGATATTTGAGACGGTTCTATGGCTTCCCAGTAGCTTGGCCCCAGCCTCTCTGAAACAGACAGGTGGCTCCCAAGCTTCCATGGCAAAGTATAAAGCAAGCTATGTTCTTTTCTTTCTCCCTCCCTCCCCTTTGGCCCCAGTTCCAGTTGGATGTGGCCTTCTCAAGAGTTGTGCCAAGAGCAGAATAGATTTTGTAAGCAGCAATTGTAGATCTTTGTAATGCCACAGCTTATAAAGCATTCCAGAAACCTGGTCTCTCTAAGCCACATTTGTCCTAGTGTGTTACCTGATCCCAATATCAACAGGAGGGCAGTGACTAATAGACCTCCTAAAACTCATATATTCACGTAATTCTGCCCTACTTTATGTTGTTTTAAGTCTACTGGTACCAGGACTACAACAGGAGAGTTGGTCCTAGTAAAGTCACAATATATAGACAATAGGAAGTCATACGTTCTCACTTTTCACAAGAGATCGCAGCACAATTGCCCACCCAATCTTGGGAATTTTTGGATACCAAGAACGTACACTCGAGATCTCACCATGTACAGTCTAGGGTACTCAGGATCATGTCCACCTCTCTTGCTCCACCCCCCTATTGAATTCTGGAGAGGTTCTTGGTTGGTAGAGTAGTAAATAATCTTCTAACATCATTTCTCCATTGGTCTGTTTCTTGGTTCTGAATTGCTAAAGACCTTTTGTCAATGAAGCCTTTGTAATTAACAGAGGGCCTCTGAGATGCAACACAAAACCCCCTCCAGCCAGTGGGTCCTGTTGCTGCCTACTCCTGCGGGGCTACTTGTTATTTCAAAGGGTGTGTGCTGGATGCGATGCGTTCTTTTCACTTTACATTTAGGATGAAAATTTTCTTCTTTCCACCTCATTACCACTATGATATTCTGTACAACAATAAAAGTCTCTAAATAAACCCCAAGCTCTGGGTGACAGTCTGATATACGTTAACATGGTCGAAACCTTGGCGGAGGGCTAAACCGAGTGCAAGTCAGATTAGATGTTGATATCTGGCCAGGTAAGTACCCAGATTTCCCATCACAGAATTCACAGGGAATAAGATGGTTTTCATGTTGTTTCCCTAGACTATGGCTTGGGCAGCCTGCATACATACATACACATGACTTTTAAAGAAAGGCATGGTGAGCCTAATCTACGTTTTTATCCAGATTAAGTCTCCCATTTTGGAATTATTATTTTAATTCCTTTTGTAGGAAAAGATTATGCTATTCTGCTAATGTTGATAAATTCTGCTCTTCACTCTATACTACTGAGCCTATTGCTTGAGAAGAAACCCACAATGTTTTCTTTGTGAGAATGGGGGAGTGAGTTCTTATAAGGATCAAAGAACTATGTGAAACTTCATTTGCTATTCCCTCCCTCCACCACTCTTGCAGAGAGCCGATTTCCTCACCACCCTCTTATTCTCACAGGCACTTACTTCCTCTCCCATGACAGCTTTACCTTCTGCAGTCCCCGCACACACCCCACGGGCAGATAATCTCCTATGAGCCATATTATGCATGTTTGTCCTGCTTAACAGCCTGTCTTGGCTCCCTGTTGCCCAACACACTAGGCCTAAACACCTTTGTTGTTGTGGACAAAGATCTTCGTGTGGGTCCTCCTCGACTCAGCCAAACTTTTTTTCCTGTTGTTTCAATTTTTTTTAATTTTTTATTTTTTTATTAACATATAATGTATTATTAGCCCCAGGGGTACAGGTCTGTGAATCAGCCAAACTTTTTTTCTCTTCTTCTGAACACTAGTCTTCCACGTAAACACTTACCGGTTTCAGCTGACTCCTCACACCTGTGATAGAGGTACCCATCTGAGTATCCTCGTTTACCTGCCCCTTTCTAGTTCACAGAGTCTTCTCTTTTTACTCCAGCCTACAAAGATACTACCCTCAGTGGATTCCCTACAGCAGGGGTGGGCAAACTTTTTCTATAAAAAGCTAGATAGTGGGGCGCCTGGGTGGCTCAGTGGGTTAAAGCCTCTGCCTTCGGCTCGGGTCGTGATCCCAGAGTCCTGATCGAGCCCCATATCGGGCTCTCTGCTCAGTGGGGAGCCTGCTTCCTCCTCTCTCTCTCTCTGTCTGCCTCTCTGCCTGCTTGTGATCTCTGTCTGTCAAATAAATAAAGAAAATCTTAAAAAAAAAAAGCTAGATAGTAAATATTTCAGCTTCTATCTATGTGGTCTGTGCTACAATCACTCAACTCTGTTTATTACAGCTTGGAAAGGGCCACAAACAATAAGTCAATAAAGAGTGTGTCTCTGTACCAGGAAAAATTTATTTATAAAAATAGACAGTAGGTCAGACTTGGCCCATGGGCCAACCCCTACCCTACAACATCAAGACAAACATACTTATACTCTCAATCATTCATTTAGTTTCATTTTCTCTTGAATGATACGCAAAGCTCAGCCTTGGTTCACAGTTTAGAAATCGAGCCCCTTGATGACATAGGAAAATAAGACTAAAACAAGACCAAGCTAATGTTTAAGCCCTTCCTCTGTGTCAAGCACTCTTCTAAAAGCTTGATACACGTTATCTGATCGTCATGCAATCCTGGATGTTGGATTCTATTACTGCTATCTCTATGCTGCAACTAAATAAAGTGGGGCACTAGAGAGGGCTTAAAGTGAACCTTCTTGAAGTGGCACATGTAAAAAGTGGCAGAGTTCAGATTCAAAGCCTGGGAGCCCAACTACAAAGATAGTGCTGCTAACAAAACTTGTCATATCGCCTTTCAAACACCCTTTATGTCATATAAACATAGGCACATTTCATCTTTCATTTTTAATATTATTTTTTTAAGATTTTTTAATTTATTGGACAAACAGAGATCACAAGTAGGCAGAGAGGCAGAGAGAGAGAGAGGAGGAAGCAGGCTCCCTGCTGAGCAGAGAGCCTGATGCGGGGCTCAATCCCAGGACCCTGGGATCATGACCTGAGCTGAAGGCAGAGGCTTTATCCCACGGAGCCACCCAGGTGCCCCCATTTTTAATATTAAAAAGTAATGAATTTAATGAGTAATTTGTCTGCTTATGAAATGTACTTATTCATTGTAAAGACTTTGAATAATACAGAAATGGAGAAAAAGAATTTTTGCTCCCAGAAAAACACACTATTCACATTATGGTAGCTGTTTTTTCAGTCTCTCTCTCTCTCTCCCTGCTAAGGGACCAACATGGAGCTCCCCTAATGAACTTAAACTTGATGGGCTGGATCAGCCTATGCTCTTCTCCCCTCTGTAAAACATACCAGGATACCCAGAGCATGCAGCTTGTAGGTTGTTATAATAACTTTCTCCCCTTTTGTGCCTACAAATTGTGTTTGTCCCAAACCTATTTATGCCACTTGCATTTTAATCTAATCTCACAATTCAGTTAAATATAGCATGAACCTATAAAATGGTGTTAACACAGAGTGTTTTCTTAAGTTCTTTGCTTTGAAAAAAACTCCATGCATGCAAATTGCTCCAAACAATATTGTCAAATTAGGTATGGCTACAACTGAAGAAATTTGATGTGGAATATGTAAACATCTAGAAGGATTCAGGATTCATACTTCTTTGCAAGCCTTTTAATTTCCACTTTATTTTGAAGAACCCAAATAGGAATTATACGTGCTGAGTAATGGGAGTGGTCTATGTAATGAACAGTTCCACACTCTAAGAAAAAGTTTGGCCTTCCTCCTTAAGATCAGTGAAAAAAAAAAATTTTTTTTTTCTAGGTTTTAAATTTTTAGCTTACGTATACAGTGATTTTTTTTCCCCCCACTTGTTGCTTTACTGTTTTAGTTAAACCATCAGTCGCTTGGTTTGGTCCATATAGGATAAAAAGGCTTCTCGTGTGTGTGTGTGTGTGTGTGTGTGTGTTCTCTTTTCACAAAACTAGGAACATATTACATAAATTCCTTGGTAAGCTGCTTTTGTTTAACAATGTATTTAGAAATATATTTTCTATGCCATTATATATTCTTACAAAATATAAAATTTCTTTAAAATCTTTTAATTTGTAGATATGTTTAACCAATGCTCCCTGTTGCACATTAGAATTTCCCATTTTTGCTCTTATAAATAGTTCATGATGTTTATTCGATAGTCACTGAGCACCTACTTAACTGCCAGTCACCATAAAATAACTAATAGACATTTAAACATAAATCTGAATACTGTTTCTTCGGATAAATTCCTAGAAATAAACCCCCTGGTTCAAAAGGTAACAGAATTTTAAACTGTATACTGCTATACTGCATTATACTTACTCTGATACACCTGTTTTCTCTCCCAGTCCCTGAGAATAGGGACCATGTCTTGTTTATCTTTTTATTCCACAGCACTGAACATAGAATGTGCCCAGAGTAGGTACTCAAAAAATGTTTATTGAATCTTGAATAATGAATAGTCCTTGACTGAAGTACTTATTTACTAGAATTACAGATTTTTTTTCCTAAACACTCTTAGTAAAGTCAATTAAAAATCATTACTTGCATTTGTAACAGAAGGAAGGATAAGAGAAAATATCCAAAAGTGAAAACCACTTTTATCAAGGATGCATCTGAGGGCTTTAGTTAAACCTAGTTCTGAGTTACCAGCAGTTTGGAAACTCACCAATGCATCCCAAATCTCAGGATAGATTCCGGAAAGACCTGGACATTCTTAGGATAGAAATTCCATCTGCTGAGGCACCACACAATCTCGTGTCCTGCTCACTTTTCCTGGTAGACCTTAGGAGGTCTCACACTGAACAAAAGCCCCAGTGTGTTCTCTGGACCACTTGCTAATTGGACAACATTCATTCACTCTTTGGATGCACTAGAGAGACTACCAGAGACAAGGTGTTAAAGATAGGTTTTAGAAGTCATTCATTCCAGAAAAAATCATGGGTATATGGACTCGCAGGCTTGTAGACTGCAGCTGACAGTCCTCCATTTTCTCACGCACCATTCCATGCAGAATATATTGACACACCATTTTGGAAACTTTTTATACCCCTCTTGATCCAGTGACTGGATATTACCTAGAGTTTCTTCTCAGGAAACTGTGACTTCCCAATTCCCTTTCAAAAACCACATTAGGCAATCAGGCCTGTTCATGTACTAATTAAATGGATGTCCATCTGTAAGGTATTTTTGTATTTTTTCTAGAGCTGATTATAGCTAAGAAAGATGGTCCCTCACACAGCTACTGAGATGGTAAGTGGCAAGATGAAAAGATAGCTCAGTTAGCACCTGCTTTGGTGTTTCTCCAACTACATCTAAAGAAGACTATGAGTAAACTTAAGTACCCAAAATTTCTGGTAATAAAAGTCAAGTTATCTCCAAGGTGTGTCTATACCGAGCACTGTCAGACAGATATGTATATATCACACTTCATCTAAAGAAGCTGCCCTCATCATATTTCATCCACCTGAGAATCAACCAACCTTCCTGCCTTCTCTTTTTAAAATAGCAAGTTGACAATTGTTCTGATTGGCAAGTGGGGCAGCCTTTCTTGCAGCTCTGTAAGAACCCAGCTTCTGTTGGCATGTGGGTCACCTGCTTCTTCTAGGCATGCCCTTAGATTAGTTAATTTGTTAGCTTGCTTGAATCACAGTCGAGAACCCTTCAGCTTTGGTTTGCAGCAATAAATTCAACTGACAGCTGAAATTTGGAACGTTCACTTAATATTGATTCTGAATGTAATAACAAGCGACATGACCTTTTGGATGGTGTAAAATATGGCCGCCACAACATCTGTGCCACATTTCTTGCTGTTTAGTAATATGCTGTAACAGCATGGAGCTGGCATTAAAGCTAAGCTTTATTATCAAGCAGATCACTCCATCTCTCTGGCTTCATTTTAAAAAATGCTTTCAGCTTCTGGAGCTGATATCGTGGCTAATACATGTTGCTGCTTTTGAGACCTAATTTCTCCTGCAGTAAGAAAGAGAAAGATATCTGATGACCAAATGGGAAGGCAGGGAAGAATAGGGAGGGTAAGAAAGGCTACCTGACACCCCAAATTCCAATGGACCAGAAACTGACACAATATGCCATGACAGTAGCAGGGACACCAAGCATTCCCAATCGCATCCTTGAAAAAGGTCTATGAAGTTGATGTCATTTAGTGATTCCCACAAGATGTGAAAATATCTTTCTTTTTCTCAGCCAACAACACCACCCCCCCATTAAAAAAAAAAAAAGATGATTACCAGTGGTACTTGCCCTGATGCCTGAGAATCATTCTAATTTAGCATTGCCCTAGGAAATCCTAAACTAATTTTGCTAGGATGGATACAGGGATGCTTGCATCTGATTTACTCTCACTGTTTTTCTTTGAAGTCTTGGTATCTTTAAAACATTCTCCAAGTAGGCAGAACATCAATTTGTGCACTTTAAAAAATCCAATTTAAGCAGGTTAAAAATTGTCAAAATAGTCCAACCATATTTCTCCAACAGAATTTCCAACCATAGAGCACACACAAAAAAATGCTAAACTTGAAAGCATTCTATCATTTCAATATATTCCATGGCTCAGATTGGCTTGCAGTGGGTGAACAGTGAGGATTTAAATCTCTTTATCACAAGAGGCAGATCTGGACTCTGAAACAATACAGCATCTTCTCTCAGTGTGGGGATATTTTGACGGTTTGGCTGAGCCATTTCTGGAGGGTACAAGCAAAAAGTTTTTAAATCCTTTTTCTCTGAAGGGAAGAAAAAAAAATCAAATCATATTTAGGAAGTCTTCTTCTCTGTAAAATATGCTTCCAAAATAAAAGACTTGTGAGTTGTTTCCAAGAGGCTAAACATACAGAAAATGGAGAATAGTTTTATTCCTTCTACTATTTAACATTCAAGCCTGGCTACAGGAGGCACTGACACTTGGTGCACTGGCTATCTATCCAAAGCAAATTATTGATAGGGACTTTTGGTATTAGGACCTGTAGAAGAGTGGGTCTGATATTTGGGAAGTTTTTTTTTTTTTTTTTTTTTTTTTTTCAAAGAAAATACCAGGTCTAGGAGGTAACTGAAAACGTCAGTCTTCAAAGACCTAACACCAAATGAGAGAAGTTGCCCTGTACCCTTTCCCCAGGGAAAGCTAGGAGAACACCCATTAGGATTTACTTCCAGAAGAGTAGAGAGCCATGGTGCCTTAAGTGGGGGGCGGGGGGGGGCGCGGGAGGCAACTCATCAAGCCATAAGTGAGCTGTCCTGATAGTGAGACATTGGTAAGAAGAAAACCTCACACAGCTGACAAGCCTTTAGGTAGATTTCCAAGACTGACAGGCGGCTACCACCAGTAATCCATGCTGTTTTCTCCCATTAGATTCCAGGAATTATTAGGTTGTTTTCTTGATATATTATTTGTTCAAGTATTATTTGAGGAAAGATCAGAAATGCTGGAGGCCACTCCTATATTCCAGGGAGCACATATTTATTTATAAAGACCAAGCTCATTATTCATGCGTTATAATGTGGGTAAAAGTGATTGGATTCCTTTATTGACAGCAGCCTATGCCAGATGGCTGAAATGCCACTCTCATTTCAGGAAGAAAGGAGGCCTTCACAGCAAAGAGGAAGCCTGGAGTTGCAAGGTAAAATCGTTCTTAATTATCAGTCCCTGGCAATGTATGGCCTCCACTACATTTAGGCATTTATTATTAGAAAGTGAATTTCAAACTAAGGACTTTCCCAGTACAAAGTCCACTATTAAAAGCAGAGTACAAATGGCAGTGGGTTCGAAGGACTGTAAGGGGCGCTGGACCTAGATAAGCAAAAACATGCCAGCTTTAAGATGAGTTTTTGGCTCTGGGCTTAGAATGAATCAGTCCTCCAACTTGGCAAGCTATAATTAATTCCAGGAGTGTATCACTCATCTGTGTAGTGGCTGCTCCCTCAAATAGAGATCTTACAAAACTCTCCCTGGTGAAATCAGCGAAGCCATCAGACATAGCCATATGTTCAAAGCTCAGAGAGGATTGGTCATGAGGCAGTTGTCCATGGATTGAGATGTTAACCGCCCAACAAAATTTTAGTAGCATGGGTTGAGAGCCTCAGGGTTGTTTCAACTGTTACCAAGAAAGCAAAAAAACAAAAACAAAAACCAAAAAAGAAAAAAGCAAACACAAAAACAAAACCCCAAACCTCTTTGAACATTTACATCTTCTCCTTTTCTTTTTTTCTCGTCTAGTAATTGACTTCTCAGATGCTGGAGTAGCTTTGTTGAGAGCACCCACTGAGGCCAACAGAAAGGATAAAATGATTGGAGGAAAGAAGTTCTCACATAGACAAGGTAAACAGGCACGTATTGGATTATTCCAACATCCTCCACTGAGGTAGGATTCACAACTAATCTGATTATATGAATATTATGAGCCACTAAGTATCTTTCTGCAGCAATTACCAAGCTTTGCTGCATAAAAAAAGGGCATTTTCTTTAGTGCTGGGTTCATCTGTCAAGTGTTTAGCTTCAAAGCAAAAGTTAGAGAGAGACACAGATAGACAGACTGAAGTGGGCTTATAATGTACCTGTGTTTTTCCTCTCCCCTTCCCTCTCCTCTCCTTTCCTGGTTATCTATTAAAGACCAAGGGATGATTTTTATTCCTTAAATACCTTGAAACCATTTTTAAATATAATACTGTGTTTGCTCCCCTTAAATTCTTTTGGAATCGGGGCGCCTGGGTGGCTCAGTGGGTTAATCCTCTGCCTTTAGCTCGGGTCATGATCCCAGGGTTCTGGGATCAAGCCCCTCGTCTGGCTCTCTGCTCGACGGGGAGCCTGCTACCCCCTGCCCCATCTGCCTCTCTGCCTACTTGTGATCTCTGTCTGTCAAATAAATAAATAAATAAATAAGATCTTTAAAAAAAATTCTTTTGGAATCATGACTTGGTACCAGCTGAAAAAGCTATGCCATCCTCTCTCAGCCATGGCATTGCCCAGTGTGACCAAAAAAACATTCAAGCCCTCATTTCTACACCTCTACCTGAGGCCTAGAGACCTACGATTTGGGGTAAAGGTGACAATAACTGTGTCAGAGTTCATTGGTGTTCCCTCTTGAGCCTGCCAGCAGTTAGCTTGGATTCTTTTTATGCAAACCAAACCAATGCTGGCTTTAAGTCAGAGACTCTACAAGACCATATCGGCAATGGATGACAACACGGAGTCAAAACTCCTTGAAAGTGAGGAATCACCCTACAGAAGAAGCACAAGATGCTGGTCATAAGCTCAGGCTCTGGGTTTCAATCTTCCACCTGTCACTTCCCAGCTGAGGAATGACGTTATTTCACCACTTTAAGCTGTAATGTCCTGAGGCACTAGGGAAAACAGTATACTTAGTACCCACTATTGTACTAGAGTTGGTTTAAAGTCAAGATGAAACTCCTACCATATCCTAGGTAAACTCATCCTGATCACTTCTCGAGAATTACTTTGGACCTGGCTTTCCCTGGCTTTAGCCACCCAGGACTTCTTCCCATTGCTTACCTGGCCACGCGCCCACTTGTCACCCGGCTAAAGTACCTTGCTTCTCTGGCCTGAGAGGTTCTTTCCTAGTCACTGAGCCTTCCCTGTTCTGTTCAGTTTGCCCTTCCTCAGAGGAAAGCTTCAGGAATTCCCATGATGACACCATATCCTCCCTAGTCCTGAGAACGGCAGCTGTGTGTGGCAGGGACTGTGCCTGCCTTTGGTCCTCATTCCATTCCCAGCCAGGGGCTGAGGACTGAAACACAGTAAGAACTCCATAAATAGTAGTTGCTATCACAATGCTATACGTTAGGTCTTAAGAGCAGAGGTTGGGCAAAACTCATGTCTGTCTCTGAGGACTGCTCGGCACTAGGAAGGTAAGCAGGGGCATAGTTTTGGTGGTTTTGAATTTTTCAGGAGGACATGAACCCCATCAAATTGTGATTTTAATGAGCAAAACTGTTTGCCGCAAAATTCATCAGAATCCAACTGTACACCTGTATCATTGCCAGGCGTCCTGGGCTCACTGGCCATTGTCTTGAAAGCCATCCCTCAATGTGTGCCATCCTTGTATTCATAGGCAATAGCCCAGGAATTAGTATTCAAGTTAGATCATCTCTCCGCAAATCCAGTGGCTAAATACATATTTTAATTGAGCCCAGGAGTGTTGACTTGCAGACACAGGGTAGAAAAAAAAATCACTAGAAAAATGGCAAGTGGAAGCAGCCTTTTACCTTTGAATGGAATGTGATACTTACAAAACATCAGTAACAATTTTCTATTGGGGAAAAGCCTGCGGCAAGAATAACCTGCTTAGGTTTTTAAGCTGCAACTCAACAAAAAAATTAGCGTTTCTTTTTCCTTAGGAAACAAAACTGCCGTAGTAAGCCAGGTAAGGTAACTTTAACTGGATGAAATATAATGCAATCAGTTGTCTGTGATGTTAAGATATGGGAATTGTCATTAGCCAGTGAAAAGGCTTCTGTGTCCAAACTGATGTTTGGGGGGGCGGGGTTCTACAACGATTAAAATGGACAACATAAATTTAGTAAGAAACAGAATGACCAGAGGAGGGTGAGGATATGCCTTTGTTGAACATCAAACTTGTTATGGATCAAGATTTCTCATCTCATTTGTACAGTGTAAAATACTACTCAAATTTATCACGGATACCAAGCACTCTATAAACTATCATCACTCTGCCTGTTAATTTCACTGTCATATATACATGTTCACACAAAAATGACTTCAGTGTGTATATATCTCTCTCTTTATCTGTCTCTATGATGCCTTTACATACGTTTATTTTCATACATAATGTATT